>CM041778.1:334104123-334350909 GCA_023374045.1 Limonium bicolor
TTTCCTTGCAAAAATCAAAACTCACGTGAACACCATTGTTTCCCTCACCCAACCGGTTTGGTGTTCCATCTTGAGAGCTGAAGCCTTGTCATTTTCTACCCAAAAACTCCATTAGAAGCTCAAGGTAAGACTTCCTAAGAGTTGTAAATGTTTCTCACAAGTTAGAGTTAAAACCTACGTTAGAAATTTTACTAGTTGTGTGTGTGTGTATGCCTTGTTACATGATGTAGCTTGGCTTAAATAAAAAAACAAAGAAACAAGAACAAGAAGGAAAGAGGAGCAAGAAAGGAGAAGGAGAAAAAGAAAAGGAAGCAAGAACCTAAGGTAATGAAGAGCCCCTGTACAGTTTTTAATGTTTGTGTATGTATAAGTGCATTGCTTAAGCAATGGTCTAAACCACTGTAACAGTAGGAAAGGAATGAAGTATGTTAATGCTAATTGTATTTGCAGTTTGAAGCTTTTGAGAACAAATAAACAAAATGCTAAGTGTGAGTATAAAGTGTGCAGTAGGTGTTAGAAGTTGTGTGGAAATAATGCATATATTAAACAGGTTGTGAATTGTGTTGGGTGAGCAAAATTATGAGGTGAGAACATCTAGGAATGTAGGGAAACTCTGTCAAAATTTGGTTAGGAATTTAGAGACTTGAGTGCTGTTAGAAAAGAAAGAACAGAGAGGATCACAGAGAAGAAAAAAAATGAGAGTTCACTTTGGTTTGTAACAGGAAGCAGAAGTGTAGTTGAGTGGAACTAGAAAATGGTGTTGTTATACCAAAAATTTTGACCCCCCTGATTAGGGTCTACGAGGTCCTGGTGTTGTGAAGGGCATTTTAATCAAGTAGTGAGGGATTCCGGCTCGAACGGCGCATCCCATGGCATGAAGGGCAGCTTCGTCATTTTCAGGGGCGTTTTGGTAATCTTTAAGGGCTCCTGAGACCTCCTATAAGCTTTCTCTCTCCTCCAAAGGATGCCCAAATCAGCTTGAAATGCTTTTATTTTAACCCATGATAAAGGATGACATTCTAAGCATAATGGCGTTGGAATTTTGATTTTTCGAATTTCCAACAATTTTCTAGCAATTTCTGACTGAATCTGACAAGAAATTCAATTTAAAAATATTCCAACATTTAAAAAATCCGATTCCACTTCAGAAATTCATAATTTCCATCCTTGACACGTGGTTAAAATTTCATAGCAAAATTCCTTTGGGAAGTCACTTAATTAAAATATCAAAAAATCTTACTTTTACTAGATTTTCTTTATCTTTAAGAAAGTCTATATAAGGGGATAGGTTTTTGGATAAAATCAGAACCTCACATGCTCAAGAATCCTAGAGAGTAAAAAAAGGCAGCCTCCTCTCTCTCTCTCTCACGTTTTCCAACACCCGGCCACCCAAATCATACCGAAAATCCCCCGAAATCACCATCTAAACACGTTTTCCAATCCCCAAAGCACCAATAGTCATCAAAACTCCACAAAAACACCACCAAAACGTGAAGAACAGCAAGAACAACCAACAACCAGAAGCTTGGTATGAAATCCTTTCGGGTCTGCCATCAACGAGGCACTCGATGAATCCCGATGTGAAGAATCATCTTGAATTCGAAGGTAAAACAGGTTACCACTCTAATTTTCTAATTCCCCACGACCTTATTAACCCTCTGTCAAATTTTGGGCTCAAACTAACCTTCGTACGCTTCTGTATTGCTATTTGTTTAAGCTTCTGTCCAATAACTTGTTTATTAAGTTTCGTGTTTAATTCGAATTCAAATTGAAAACTTTCAATCACTAACGTCTTGTACATCTTTCTGGCTACGCACCCATAAAATTTGAGCCAAAAACACCTTTGGGAACAGCCTCAACGCCGCCGTCTGAGGGCTGTCCGCACCCACGGACGTCATGTCCGGGGTCCCGGACTCACTGTCCGTAAGCCCGGACGCCCACGGACGGCGGCGGGATTTTTAAATTTTAAAAATTTAGGTTTTTTGAATAATGTCCGGGCCCACGGACAGCCTGTCCGTGGCCCCGGACCTTGCAATTTTCCATTTTCTGTTTAATTCGACTTTTATTTTCATATAGGTTAACTGGGGTCCGTGGTTTCGGACATTAGGTCCGTGGCCACGGACGGAAACAAAATTTGACCTAATTCTGCCTCCGAAACCCTAGTTTATGTAATTTTAACTTCCACTTTAATTTTTTGTCAAAAAATGCTAAAAAACACATAAAACAGAAGCTCGCGCACCTAGGTTAAAACGACTCGTAATAAGCCGTAAATAAACCAAGTAGAGGACAAACGACCTAGGAAGGGTAATGAAAGTAATTGAACCCTAATTAAGTCGAATATCAAGCCCCCGAACCCGAACTCTCCTTTCCTAATTTAATCTAGGTCAAAATTAGGTGGCGACTCATAATAGGTTCCAGTGAGCTAGCCTAGGTTTTAATAATTATTGTTATATGACATAGTTATTAATCTTAGGTTATAAGTGGACCTAAAACCCGATTAGATCCTAATCAACTTTAATCAACATAGGATAGGGTTTAAAATCGAGGCTCACAGACTGGCGACTCTGCTGGGGACAATAAAATTCTTAATTTTAACTTGTTTAATTTTAAGAAAGAGGGCTTAACTTGAAAACGTTTATTTATGGCTTTTACTATATTGTTTGTTTACCTTTGTGCGCACTTTAATTCCTACACCTTTCAATCATATGAGTGTGAGGGTCCACGCAAACCAGTTTCACCTCGGGACCCGTTTGAGGGTCCCCTGTCAGGGACTCACACCTTTTAGGTGATGTGAATAAATGGGGGAAAGGAGGAGGGTGTCGTCTAACCACACCCCCTTAATATCTGGGCCTTAGCCCCAAGCATTTTCCTGGCAGTACCCTTACCCAGCCCATTGTTTGGTCAGTCAAAGACCCGACCGTAGACGCACACCTTTAGGTGATGTGAAAAAAGTGGGGAAGCCCAAAGAGAATAGCGTGCAAGCCCTATTCCTTTGTGGTGACCTGGGCCCGCGCCCCAAGCACCTCTCCGGATCGATCCTTACCCGAAGTGGATAAGCGTCAGGTGAGGACATGTTAAATTTGTGTAGGCCTTGTTTGCTTGTATGATCGGCCCACTACCCAACCTAGAAACCGATAGGAATTTCCCCTACTTCAACCTAGCCCAACCCGAATTTACGGCTTTATTGTTTGCAGCCCAACGGCCTTGTTTGGTTTGAATGAATTGATTGTTCGGGCTCAGGCCCAAAAGTTTAGACTTAGGTGATTTCTCTCTTTTTTTTATCAACTTAGCTCTAGGCCCGTGAAAAACAAATTCACCTAAAACAATACGTGAAAATCCATCAGGCCTCTTCATTTCAAGGCCCATTCCGGTTTAGGAAAAACCTTCACTCGGGCTTTGGCCCAAAATGCTAGATTTAGGTGTCACCTTTTATGCCTAATCAGAGTTACTCGACCCAAACAAGTTTGAAATTAGAGCACCATCTTACCAAGTACTCCTTCCTGGCCCAGAACTTCAGTCCAGTCCTCTTTTATTTTCTGACAGACGGCATTTTGAAAACAGGCAAACTGTCATCACAAGCATGGAGGGAAAAGGAAGGTCAGTTACAACAGAGGATAGAATGGCAGAGATAGAGCTTAGGCTAATAGCCATGGAGGAAGCCGTAGAAGAGTTGAGAAACGAGATCAACTCTCGGGATGCGGACTTTCATAGAGCCGCTAATGCAAGAGAGAATGGCCAAGCTGAACTAGAAGCCATGATGGCTGCCATGGAGCGGAGACATGGTGCTGTCAGGGATGCCATGGAGTCCAACTATATTGCTGTAATTGAAGAATTGAAGGCAAAGGTTCTCTCCCTGGAGGCCGAACGTCAAGCTCGGGACGAACTAGCGGGCAGATTTCTCAACTCACTTCATGATCGTACAGAAGCTGGCCCCATCTGGGCCCAGGGTTCACAGGGAAATGTCGAGGAACTTGTTACAAAACTCCAGAAAGCTATTGAGAAGCCGGAAGTGGTTAGCCAGGCAGCAACTTGTATTCAAGGTTGCACCCGAAAAAGGACTAGGCAGCATGAAGAAGGCACTAGTGGGTGGATAGGAGGACCACGTTGGGACGTTAGAGCAATAGAGTCACCACAGCAGAACTCTGATCTGAGACAATTTACTAATATCGGCCAGACGCTAAGTCAAGCGCTTGAGGAACTTCGAAGGAGAAGTTTGCTACAACCAAAGGCCCCGAAGGCAGGACTTGCTCGATTGGGGAAAGATCTGAACCAATTCTGTCACTACCATCAGCTTCCCGGTCATGACACTGACCATTGCAGGGCCTTGCAGCATAAGATCCAAGACTTTATTGACCAGGGATTTCAGTTCTCGAAGCGTGAGAGCATTTTCGGAAGATCCATGCCAGAGCATCGCTAGGAGTTATCTTCATTTGGTTTCCCTGCTTGTTTCCTTAGTTGTTCGGTGTAGTTTCTTTTTCTTTTTCCTTAATTAGCTTAGTTGGTCGTTGCTTTCCTTTTGAAATAGTCTAAACAATAAGGGATTTTGTTGTCGCACTTGTCTGCTATTAATAAGAGAAATGTTCGTTTTGCTCTCATGAAAAGTCTGAATTGGTATTTATACATCCATTCGCGCATCTTTCAAAAAACAAAAAAAAAGGCATGCTGTCTTATGGAACCCACCTGCGAGGGTTATAAGGTAGAACCTCTGCTTTCACCAACTCCTCTGTGCAAAGCCACCACTCCGCATACGAACACCACCTTCATCATATACATCTCATGCGCTTTCTTAACATTTCACCAAATACACAAAGCCAAAATTTGTTGCTGCAAGATCACCCATCACCTCTTCATAGGAATATCTCATCACCACTCGCCGTCACGCACACAATCATCCCCCATAAATAACTTGGGCATTCTAAGGTTAGTCAAGAAAACCCCACAACAATACTGGGGGCAATCTGAGTTAAGGAATGATAATGTTTATTTCTTTTGTTTAAATGTGCAAACAAGTCTCTAAGTGTGCACTTCGCAAGAGTGCCTTGAGCGGTAAAACCAAGAGCGAAAGGGCGTGTCATTTTTACACGACTCCAGAGAGGCCACATTCAAAGTTGAGGTAAACGGCATGACTCCGACCGAAGGAGATAATTTGTAAATTTACGTTTAAACCTGTAAAAAGTAACAAAGAATGGATACACAACTATCAGGAATGACGAAGCACCTAGGTGCAACACCACACAACCAAAAGCTTATGAACCCTGACATTACGTCCTAGGCACCCCCGCTGAGCTTTTCATGTATGACCTCTTTTACAACACTACTACGAGCTCCACAAACAAGCCAACCAATGATGAATAACCGACCCGGTGACCAAAGGAAGCAAGGAGCCCGACTTTTGAGCAACAACTTCACAAGTCCAAAGAAGCGAAACCGCTACCAGCATGACGAAGCGATCCGCAAATGGTCCCAAAGTGACACAGGATCCAAATGAGCTGACATCAAAAACAGCTCTCGAAGTTCAAAACCGGGAAACACAAGAACCCCGAGGGAAAGGAGATTCAAAGAAGGCAAACTTGAAAAGCCTCAAAGAAATCCAAAATCGGAAAAAAGAAAGAAGATGCAAGGAACAATTCAAAAGTTCCAAGTCCCAAGCGAAGTCATCACGAAGTAGCCAAATGACTTCAAGGCAAAGAAGACAAGTCCGAGAGACGGTGCAAGTTGCAGCTTTGGTCACCCTTAAAGCTCCACATATCTTAAACATCCCTCCATAACCCTATTGTCATTCATCACACCCCATGGCCACGTTATAAGCTCAAAAGACTTCCGACTTAGTAGTTGTGTATCCAATCGAGTGAAAATAACAGGTTGAACACGTAAATCTAACAAATGTCAAATTCAATGGTTGAGAAGTTGTGACCGTAAGTGAGAAACGAGTGCAAACACCAAACACATCGAGTGTAGGTTAGGAAGCACCACATCAAAGCATAAGCCTCGACCCTGTGAGGATGAGACTTGTTTGCACGTTTAATCAAAGAAAATACTGGGGGCAATTGATCGTTCCGATCAATTGCCATGAACTCTAGCTCAGGTTGTCCTAAGGAAAAATACTGGGGGCAATTGTTGGTTCCAACAATTGCCATGACAACACCAATTGAAACCTAAAGCTTGAGCACCACCATCCCACCACAGGCATAAGCCCTTACATCCACATCAAACACCTCAAGCCCGTCCTAAGCCCTACCTCCACATCAAATTTCCTCAGGCCCGTCCTAAGCCCTACCTCCACATCAAATTTCCTCAGGCCCGTCCTAAGCCCTACCTCCACATTCAAACACCCACAGCCCGTCTTGAGCCGTAATCCTTTTACATTCTTTTGGACCCATCATACACTTGACTCACTTTCACTTAGATCCGTCCTTTAGGCTCGCCATAAGACCTAGAACCATTTTTAGGCTCGCCATAAGACCTAGATCCTTCCTTTAGGCTCGTCGTAAGACCTAGTTGCATTCCCTTAGGCTCGTCATATGACCTAGATCCGTCCTTTAGGCTCGCCATAAGACCTAGAACCATTTTTAGGCTCGCCATAAGACCTAGTTGCATTCCCTTAGGCTCGTCATAAGACCTAGATCCGTCCTTTAGACTCGCCATAAGACCTAGAACCATTTTTAGGCTCGCCAAAAGACCTAGATCCTTGCTTTAGGCTCATCGTAAGACCTAGTTGCATTCCCTTAGGCTCGTAGTAAGACCTAGCGTTACCCTTTAGCTTACCCGCTCTTATCAAACACATTGCATTCATCACATTCATATAGGCTTGTCATAAGACCTAGTTGCATTATCCAGGTGCGTCACAAGACCTGGCGACAGAAAAGTTGGCGAGGTGATGGCAATAAATCCTCCTTTTGCGATGTCAACTTATTTTCGGGATCAACGAATGGTGGGCGAAGGCAATAAGTCCCCAAGGTTTTTACCAGGAGTTATCCCTGCACACCGGCTTGGGGGGCGATGGCAATAAGTCCACATTGGGTCCAGCCAGGAGCATTGGCACGGGTTTCGATCCCCAGAAGCATCTGAACATCATCAGCATTATCATCAGCATCATCAGCATCATCAGCATCATCAGCATTATCATCAGCATCATCAGCATCATCAGCATTATCATCAGTATCATCAGCATCATCAACATCATCAGCATCATTAGCATCATCAACATTTCAGCATTCTTGCATTTGCATACCGCCCAGTTATCACATTTTAGGTTGTCAACGCCTTAGAATCGCTTGACATTATCTCATTTCCACATTTTAGGTTGTCGACGCCTTAGAATCGCTTGACATTATCTCATTTTCACATTTTAGGTAGTCAACGCCTTAGAATTGCTTGACATTACTTCATTTCACTTTACTTGTAGGTAGTCAACACCTTAGAATAGCTTGACATCATCTCATTCGTCACAGGCAGTCAACGCCTTAGAATTGCTTGACATTACTTCATTTTACTTATAGGTAGTCAGCGCCTTAGAATAGCTCGACACAATTTATCGGTTTTCGATAACATGCAGGGTCTTGGAAACATTTGAAATTTTGGGGTATCACTCAAGCATCAACTAGCCTTCTCACTTTCATTACAAAGTCTAGTTGACGGGGGGCAATCTGTTATACCCAAAATTTTGACCCCCCTGATTAGGGTCTACGAGGTCCTGGTGTTGTGAGGGGCATTTTAATCAAGTAGTGAGGGATTCCGGCTCGAACGGCGCATCCCATGGCATGAAGGGCAGCTTCGTCATTTTCAGGGGCGTTTTGGTAATCTTTAAGGGCTCCTGAGACCTCCTATAAGCTTTCTCTCTCCTCCAAAGGATGCCCAAATCAGCTTGAAATGCTTTGTTATTTTAACCCATGATAAAGGATGACATTCTAAGCATAATGGCGTTGGAATTTTGATTTTTCGAATTTCCAATAATTTTCTAGCAATTTCTGACTGAATCTGACAAGAAATTCAATTTAAAAATATTCCAACATTTAAAAAATCCGATTCCACTTCAGAAAATTCATAATTTCCATCCTTGACACGTGGTTAAAATTTCATAGCAAAATTCCTTTGGGAAGTCACTTAATTAAAATATCAAAAAATCTTACTTTTACTAGATTTTCTTTATCTTTAAGAAAGTTTATATAAGGGGATAGGTTTTTGGATAAAATCAGAGCCTCACATGCTCAAGAACCCTAGAGAGTCAAAAAAGGCAGCCTCCTCTCTCTCTCTCACGTTTTCCAACACCCGGCCACCCAAATCATACCGAAAATCCCCTGAAATCACCATCTAAACACGTTTTCCAATCCCCAAAGCACCAATAGTCATCAAAACTCCACAAAAACACCACCAAAACGTGAAGAACAGCAAGAACAACCAACAACCAGAAGCTTGGTACGAAATCCTTTCGGGTCTGCCATCAACGAGGCACTCGACGAATCCCGGTGTGAAGAATCATCTTGAATTCGATGGTAAAACAGGTTACCACTCTACTTTTCTAATTTCCCACGACCTTATTAACCCTCTGTCAAATTTTGGGCTCAAACTAACCTTCGTACGCTTCTGTATTGCTATTTGTTTAAGCTTCTGTCCAATAACTTGTTTACTAAGTTTCGTGTTTAATTCGAATTCAAATTGAAAACTTTCAATCACTAACGTCTTGTACATCTTTCAGGCTACGCACCCATAAAATTTGAGCCAAAAACACCTTTGGGAACAGCCTCAACGCCGCCGTCCGAGGGCTGTCCGCACCCACGGACATCATGTCCGGGGTCCCGGACTCACTGTCCGTAAGCCCGGACGCCCACGGACGGCGGCGGGATTTTTAAATTTTAAAAATTTAGGTTTTTTTAATAATGTCCGGGCCCACGGACAGCCTGTCCGTGGCCCCGGACCTTGCAATTTTTCGTTTTCTGTTTAATTCGACTTTTATTTTCATATAGGTTAACTGGGGTCCGTGGTTTCGGACATTAGGTCCGTGGCCACGGACGGAAACAAAATTTGACCTAATTCTGCCTCCGAAACCCTAGTTTAGGTAATTTTAATTTCCACTTTAATTTTCTGTCAAAAAATGCTAAAAAACACAAAAAACAGAAGCTCGCGCACCTAGGTTAAAACGACTCGTAATAAGCCGTAAATAAACCAAGTAGAGGAAAAACGACCTAGGAAGGGTAATGAAAGTAATTGAACCCTAATTAAGTCGAATATCAAGCCCCGAACCCGAACTCTCCTTTCCTAATTTAATCTAGGTCAAAATTAGGTGGCGACTCATAATAGGTTCCAGTGAGCTAGCCTAGGTTTTAATAATTATTGTTATATGACATAGTTATTAATCTTAGGTTATAAGTGGACCTAAAACCCGATTAGATCCTAATCAACTTTAATCAACATAGGATAGGGTTTAAAATCGAGGCTCACAGGTGTATGGGGAAGTGTTTAACTAAGTTATGCTAGTTTAAGAGTCATTTAGCTAGTGGGAAGAAGCAAGGGAAAATCTAAAACATTGGTTGAAGAAGAAAACTGCAAGAGGAAGGAAAATTTAGCAATAAAAATCAGTAAGTTGACAGATAGTGATATAGGTTGGATTAGGGTAGTTTAAAGTGCTTAAATAATGTCAAAACATGCTAGATTATATGTAGAAGTATTAGGGAAGATATTGGTAGAAGTTTGGAGTTGAAACAAATTCAAATTCAAAAACATAAATATTTTTCAATTCTGTAGTTGGTCCAAGTCTGTAAACCGGTACAGAAACCCGGACCATACAGAAAACACAGCAGATTGGTATATCACTGGAGTGGTCCGGGTTTACACACCAGGACACTAACCCGGACCACCCCTAAATCACGCCCGTAAGTTCTCTACACTTGTGGTCCGGGTTTGTAAAGTAGGACACAAACCCGGACCAGTCACAAATTATACCCGAGACTTTTCAGACCATGTGGTCCGGGTTTGTAAACCCGGACAGTAACCCGGACCACATCAATTTCTTCACAAAATTCATTTTAAAGCTATTATAAGGTAGGGTAAAGATGGGTAATTGATTGTATAATATAATTAAGACATGATTAATGATGTTTAAAGGTCATTAAGGCTATAAACAAGCTTAGAAAATAATTTTAAGTAACCTAAGTACATGTATTGGAATAACAATGAATTAGTAAGTATAAACTAGGAAATGTTAGGAAAGTAAATAGTAAGGTTAATTATGGATGATTAACCACCCAATTGTATGTATGTGTTAGGACTTGAATTGTAAACACCGATGGAACGTCGGTTACAAGTACAACGGTGAACAGTATGAACTTCTCATGCCCCGTATGCTACCTTGGCTACTCTGATTTGTGTGTTGTGTGCTAATTGATCACCTAATTAAGATAAACGCATGAATCGGATTTATTATGCTTACTTGTGACTATCATGATATTGTTCCTTGTTGGATATTGTCTTTAAATCATAGTTTGTATAATTCATGAAATGTATGGATGATAATGAATGAGTGTATGCTTGATGTATTGTGTTGTGACTGAATATGATTGTGATGGACTTCTAACTAATTCCTAACAAGCTAACCAATCTAACTTAATAAATTGGTAAATTGGAATGAGTAGAAGTCCGATATAGTTTCGGCCACGCGTGAGGAGGCGAAGACACAAGAGGTTGGATCAAATTCCTGGCTCTTAAACTTTTCCACGGCCCAAACCCCTTAAATGGGTAGCATCCTGGATTAGTGAGCCAAGTAAAACCCGGTGGTGGGACGGTGTAGTCTCTGCCCGGAGGTCATACCGACTTAACATGAGTAAAAGTAAGTAAGTAAGAATGAGTAAATGAGTATGGATAAGTAAGTAAGTAAAGTAAGAGAAAGTTTGTGTAAGTATTGTGTAATGAGTAAAAGAGTAATAAGCATCCGATTAACCCGGATGTGTAATTTGGCTAACCCTTGAGAAGGTAATTATTGTGTAAGCCATTGTATTGTTGTTTGGCTTGTGTATTGTATTGTGTATGATGGTGTGATGTATGTGAGGCATGTATGTATGATAATAATGAACCGCATGTATAGTCGACCTTAAATAGTCAGCGTACCCTAGTTAGCACGTGGTATATGCGAAGTTTATACGCAGCTTTTTGCTGAGCCTCTTGGGGCACCGTTTTTAATATATTGCAGGTCCTCGTGAAGGGTGAAGAATATGAAGAGATTAAGTTGATTTCTTTTTGGTTGTAATTAATGAATTGTGAAATGTGTACTAAGTTGTACACGGCTGTAAGCCTTTTTGTTTAGCCGGTGTACCATGGGGTACACCCTTTTGGATATTGAAAGGATTATGGTTTGGTATAGATGAGTAGTCGGTTTAAACTCATTATTTTGGAAGCTAGTGAAAGGATGTAATTGAATATACTTTGATACTCGGTAATCCTGCATTGTAAGTATACAATATTTTGTAAGTAGTATGTAATATAGTAGCTCGGTAATACTTTGACATCAGACCGTGACTGTAAGTAGTGTAAGCCTAGCTAGCCGTATGGGCGGTTAGCCGCGTTGTACCACCCGCCGTAGTAGTAGAATTTCCGCTGCGAGTAGTTAGGATTATTGGGATGAATGGACGGTAAGTAATGGATTAGCGGTATGGGTGTTACAAAAAGTGGTATCAGAGCGTAGTTACGCTCTGATAACACCCTAAGTTACCGAGCATAGGGATTACCGAGTTAGGATTTCAACCGTTTTAAAACGGATACTTAGAAACCTAACTAGGAATTACCGTTGTTAACAACGGATACCCTTGACGTTCTTACGAACGATACCTTGCTTAAATTCCAAGACCCATTGGTTATATGTTACAAGCCTGATGTAGATGTTAAATGTTCAGATGTCAGGACGAGGTCGAGGCCGACCTAGAGGAGAGACTTCTGACGGACCAGGCGCGCAGACGATAGCAGAGATCGTCGCCGCCACGGTAGCACAGATGCTACCTCAAGTAATCACGGCAATGTAACAAACCCAACAACAAAACCAAACGGGACCAATCCCTCCCCCTCCACCCAAAGAAGCGAACTGGGTAAAAGCTGTAGTGGAACTCCGACCTCCATGCTTTAGAGGCGAGAGTGATCCGGCTAAGCTAGAAGCCTACATCTCCGAGATGGAGACAGCCTTTGAAACCCTCGAAGCTCCTGCTAAAATTCGAGTCAGAGTAGCAGCTTACTACCTCAAAGACGCGGCCATGGATTGGTGGAAGTTAATCAAGAACGAGCATGTCAACGATCCTACATTCGACTGGGAATCCTTCACAGGCCTCCTCCGATCCAAATACTACCCGGAACTTGTCAAAACCAAGAAAAGACTGGAGCTTGATGCTTTGAAGATGACAGAGAAGATGTCTATCGATGAGTATTACCACACCTTCTCCTCCCTCCTACGTCTTCTACCCGACCTTGGGTACACCGGCCAGGTGTTGGTCGATCGCTTCTATGGCGGTCTGAGCCATCGCCTTCGGTATGGCATGGAATACACCAGATTTACCTCCCTTCAGGTAAATACCGGTTGAACCCTTAGTACCATTGTAAATACCTTACCTTTGTCTTTCTGAGTAAGAATCCCGGCTAATCCCTAAAACTTCAGGAGTGTTATCACGCGGCATCTCGCGTTAAGATCACTTGCCAACTGAGGGATGAAGAAACCGCACTTAAGCGCAAGGCCAACAGCAAAAACACTAGTGCCGAGGAGCAGAACCAGGGCAAGAGCTGGAAAAAGAAGAAGGGTAAGTTCATCCAACAATCGTAGAAGAACTCCTCTAGTGAGAGTAGTGCCCATGAGAAGGGCAACCAGTTGAGCTTCTCCATCTAAGTTCTTCTGCACCGGTGGCTGCGAAGCCACTGAGATCACACCCACATAAGGGTAAACTTCTAATCTAAATTTGTATTTGAATAAGTATCATAGCTAGTATTTCCGCACCTCTAAGCCTCTCCCAGGTTAGGTTCTGGCTCCGGTTACACCAAGAACTACTCCGACAGCCACACTTACGTGTGCAGAAAATGTAATCAAGACCACCCCGGCCTGGATTGCCAAGGGAGAGAAATCCGGTGCTACAACTATCAAAAACCGGGACATAGAGCTAATATGTGCCCAGAGAATGCCAAGCCCAAAGGGAACTTCCAGAGCTACAAGCAGAAGGAAGGCAAGGAGGTTGCATCTGGCGATGCACCAGCCCAGCAGGCCCTGCAGGGACAAGGATCCCAAGGTCCTCAAAAGGGCGCACCCCAGAGGCATCCTGCCTTACACATTATTGGCCGACATGGGACCGGTTCTAAGTCCGACCTAGGTAATTAAATAAGCCTTGAATCCTTGAGAAGCATGACTAAGTATTGGAGTAACTGTTTGAGTGAATGCATTAGTAAATGAATTGAAGTATGTATTGAGCATGAAATGAAGTAGTTGAGACTAGTACTCACCGTAGATGAAATTTATAACCATAGGTAGTTTTAGTATCTGCTACCCGATACCGTCAAACCTAAATCAGGAAGAGACCGACATCACCACATGCCACTACTCCAGTGAGTAGTGTCAGGTCATCCGACCAGGTATGATTTTATTAAAGGGATACTTGACACCCGAAGCCCAGATTACAATCATCCGACGATGCAACGAACTAGGAACGGGTCCAGGAGGATATTATACACCCGAATTCCCCGGTGGAGAGAAGATGAAGCTGAAAATGATGTGCTTGCGAAAGGACTGGAACCCTTATACCAAGACATACCAAGAGACACGAATGCAAGACAGAGCTACGCCATCGACAATACCCCTAGAATTTCAGACACTTGTTACACAAGCAGTAGAACTGGCACAACAATGTGAAAATGATCCGATCCCCGCACTTGAAGCGGACCTTTGTATCGTCAACTTCTATGAGAAAGAAGGACGACTTGGGTTACACCAAGACAAGGACGAGACAGCGGAATCTCTTGAACGAGGAGCGCCGTAGTGTCTTAGTCCATTGGTGATGACGCTGTATTTATGTATAGCGAGCAGAAGCATGTGGACCTCGCAGACAAATTGGTATTGAGATCGGGAGATGTCCTAATCATGGGTGGAAATCTAGGATGCTGTATCACGGGATCAACAAGATCAAGTTGAAAACGGCACCGCCAGCAATAATCAATGCCACACACATGAAACCAGGACGCCTGAACCTTACCTTTAGGAAGTATTAAATTCATAGTATCATGTAATGTATTAGTAACGTGTATTAGAGACACAGTATGTATGATGGTTGGTTTATCAATAAAGAGCAGTGTTGATTAAAATTCCACTTGTGTCCACCATCAATACTTATGAACTTGTGAATCCAATAGGTTGTGGACTCGGTACCAAAGGTAACCTGAGTATCCTCACTGAAGCACAAGCCGATAAAAGCGGCACCATCTTAACGGGAACCTTCCCAGTGAACGGCATTGAAGCCTCAGTGTTATTCGACTCCGACGCCTCTCATACCTTCGTATCACCATCTTTTGTGAAGAGGTTGGGGCTAGATGCGGATGAGCTACCGAATTTTCTGGTTACTCTCCCGTCGAAGGAGCGAATACGATGTACTAAATACTACAAGTCAGCCACGATCCAAATTAAAGGCGAAGCGTTTCCCATCTCCTTCATCGAGTTTAATGGGTTGGGATTCGACGTAATAGTCGGAATGAATTGGTTGGAGCGGCACAAGGGGCGAATCCTCTGCGCCTAGCATCGATTGCTGCTCAAGAGTCCTTCTGGGGTTACTGTATCTTACCGCCAGAGACCGAGAGAGCCTTCAACTACAGTCATCTCCGCTATGGCTATGTACCGGGAGCTCAGAAAGGGCCATGAAGTGTATTTGTGTTATGTACAAGACCTGGAGAGAGACCCAGAGTTCAATCCCGAAGTACCCATTGTACCTGAATTTCCCGACGTATTCCCTAAGGAGCTGCCTAGTATGCCACCTCGAAGAGTAGTAGAGTTTGAGATTGACCACTTGCCAGGTACTTGTCCCATTGCTAGGGCACCATACCATATGGCACCTGCAGAAATGGCAGAGTTGAAAGAGCAGTTACGCGACCTACTCGAAAAAGGGTTCATACGCCCGAGCGTATCACCTTGGGGAGCACCGGTCCTCTTCGTGAAGAAGAAGGATGGTGGTCTCCGACATTGTATTGACTACCGCGAGTTGAATACGGTTACAGTAAAAAATAAATACCCATTGCCATGCATCGACGACCTATTCGACCAGCTGAAAGGGGCCTCAGTCTTCTCCAAGATCGACCTCCGTTCTGGGTATCATCAGATTGCTATCAGAGAGCAAGACATAGAGAAAACGGCATTCCGTACCAGATATGGCCACTACGAATTCATTGTCACGCCATTTGGTTTGTCAAACGCACCAGCAAAATTCATGGATCTTATGAATCGACTATTCAGTGAAAAGTTAGACACTTAAGTTGTTGTATTTATCGGTGATATCCTTGTGTACTCCAAATCAGTAGAAGAGCATGAAATTCATTTGAGGAAAGTACTTGAGACACTACGCGAGAACCAGCTGTATGCGAAGTTCTCCAAATGCGAGTTCTGGCTAGACCAGGTGTCATTCCTTGGTCATGTCATCTCGAGCGTAGGTATTTCAGTTGACCCTTTTAAGATAGAAGCTGTACGATCATGGCCTAGACCCAAGACTGTTACCGATATCCGGAGCTTTCTTGGTCTAGCCGGTTACTACCGAAGATTTGTAAAGGACTTCTCAAAAGTCGCTAAGCCCATGACTAAACTGGTGAAGAAAGATGCACCGTTTGTATGGACAGACGAGTGCGAAGTATCATTTTAGAGCCTGAAAGACTCATTGACCTCAGTGCCGATTCTCACACTTCCAGAGGGCACAGAGGGATTTGAGGTGTATTGTGATGCATCAGGCAAGGGAATGGGATGCGTACTCATGCAGCATTGCAAGGTTGTAGCTTATGCCTCCCGCCAGCTGAAAAAGCATGAGGAGAATTACCCGACACACGACTTAGAGCTAGGAGCCATTGTCTTCGCCTTGAAGATATGGCGACACTATCTCTATGGGGTAAGCATCACTATCTACTCCGACCACAAGAGCTTACAGTATGTATTCACGTAGAAAGAGTTGAATTTGAGACAGAGAAGGTGGATGGAGTTTCTCTCAGACTACGACATGAACCTACAGTACAAGGAAGGGAAGGCAAACATTGTAGCCGACGCCCTGAGTCGTCGAGCATACTCGCTCCATTCGCTACTCGCTTCTTCTAGCTTGGTTGACGAGGTGTGAGACGCTCAGTTGAGCGACCCTTACCTGACCGAAATCAGACAGAAGATCATAGATGGTACATTTGAGAAGAAGCAATATGATTTTAAATTGCATGAAGATGGTCTGATTCGGCTGAATGGCAGGCTATGCGTCCCCCGAAGCAATGCTGAGCTAAGGGATTGCATCCTGCGAGAGTCACACAGTTCTACATTGTCAGTCCACCCAGGAGCCTCCAAGATGTATAAGGACATGAAGAGGTACTTCTGGTGGTCATGAATGAAATCAGATGTGATAGAGTATGTATTGAGATTCTTAACATGCCAGAAAGTAAAATTTGAACATCGTAGACCGGGCGGAATGGTACAATTGATGCCAATTCTGGAGTGGAAATTTCACGATATCTCCATGGATTTTGTTGTAGGACTCCCACCTGCCAGGGGAGGACTCAACATGATCTGGGTTGTAGTCGATCGCCTCACCAAGGTTGCCCGATTCATACCGATGAAGAACACTTGGAAGGTAGCGAAGCTCGCAGAGTTGTTCGACAAGGAGATTATCAGACACCACGGAGTCCCAAAGACCATAGTATCTGACCGCGACACCAGATTTCTTTTGAGATACTGGAGAGCCACACGGGAAGCATTGGGTACAGAATTGAAGCTGAGTACCGCCTTCCATCCTCAGACCAACGGTCAGATAGAAAGGACCATCCAAACACTAGAGGACATGCTTCGGACATGTGCCTTAGATTTCCATGGGAGTTGGTTAGATAAGCTTCATCTTATCGAGTTTTCATATAATAATAGCTATCATGCTTCGATTAAGATGTCGCCTTTCCAAGCTTTATACGGTAGACCTTGCCATACACCCTTGTGTTGGGATGAGTCAAGTGAAGCGGTCATCATAGGACCAGAGTATTTAGAACAAGTCCAAACACAAGTGCAACAAATTCGAGCTAACATGAAAGCAGCCCAAGATAGATAGCAATCCTATGCGGATGTGGGACAACGTGACCTTGAGTTCGCCGTGTGTGACCAAGTGTTTTTGCGTGTTTCACCTATGATGGGCGTATTCCGATTTGGCCAGAAGGGCAAGCTGAGCCCAAAATTTGTAGGGCTGTACACTATCACCGAGAGAGTTGGATCTGTAGCCTATAGGTTAGCTTTACCCGAGGACTTAGGGCGTGTCCATGATGTATTTCATGTGTCACAACTCAAGAAGTATATTGCTGATCCTTCTCATGTCCTAGAGCCCGAGAGACTTTCCATTGAGCCAACCATGAGATATGTCGAGACCCTTGTGAGAATCCTTGATAGGAAGACCAGAGACACTCGCCATAAGTCTATACGAATGGTGAAGGTCCTATGGTCGAACCATGATGTCGAAGAAGTGACATGGGAGTTAGAAGATGCCATGAAGGCGAAGTACCCACAGTTATTCATAGACTAGATAGTCTAGTACTTAGCGGGTACGGGTACGGGGTGTACCCCTTTTAAGGGGGGTAGAGCCTTTTTGCTTTTGCATTGCTTCGGGTTAGCATTGCATAGTGTGTATGTATTGTAATACGTTTTGATGGCACATGTAGTGCGGAGTGTATTTGTTATGTATGTGTAGAGTATAGATGTGCATGCGCAATGTATGGTGTATCGGTGTAATGTGGAATGTGTTGATGTGTATGCACGATGTGTAATGTATTGGTGTAATGTATATTGTGTGATGGTATGTATTGGAAGTGTGTATGGTGTATGTGAATTTTGTATGATGCTTGATTTGTACATGTTTATAATGTAGAAGAAGTAAACACCTCGTAGGTGGTAGTAAGATGAATTATGGCAATTGGTTTGCCTAATGAGTAGAATTATTAAACTATTAACCTTGAGCAACTTTGAGGGCAAAGTTTCTTAAGGGGGGTAGATTGAAATATCCCGTAATTAAAAATAGTAATTAATTAGGCTAATAAGTATTTTAGAAGCTTAATTATGTCTAAATAATCATGAGGGAACAAATCCCGAAGGAAACCGATCTTTAAAATGAATTAAAAACACAAGCGAATCTTAAAGCGCGTTTTTCGAGGAAACCGGGAAAACATGACTTTAAGCGGGTCAAAGAGACTCGTAATAATTTTGGTCAACCAAATAGTTATTTTTAAACATTAATTAAGGTCTAGAACCAATAAAATTAATTAAACGGGAAAATTCCGGAAAACGGGTCCCAGAAGTGAATAGTGCAAAAATGGAGAAGTTATGGGGTGTAAATGTAATAAAGCAAAAATGTGACCCTCCTTTGTAATATAGCATCCGGTTCTTTAATTGACAAAGGGGGCACGTTTTTTCTAGCCCACACCCCTCTCTTATATTCTCCCTTTTATGTGCTAAAGGACAAATGAATAAAGTAACAAAAGTAAAATACACTCTCTCTCCTCTCTCACACAACACTCTCTCACGTTTTACTCTCTGCCCAACACTCTTCTTCTTCCTTTCTGCTACTATGGCGATTTGAAGAATCCACACATAGCAGCCCACTTTCATCCCATATTTGAAAGCCTAAATCACCTCCAAACACTACAAAAATCATACCGTTGGAATCGCCTTGCTTTAGAGATTGTTCTACGCCTTTCAAAAATCAAAAACCTTCAACTCCATTTCCATGGGTGAAACCGTTTTTGAAGCCTAAGGAGCACCATTTGAAGCTCCATCTTCTTCTTCATGTTCTAAGGTAAGAAAAGGACCAAAGCTCTTCTCTTTTCCCTTTTTCCTTGCAAAAATCAAAATTCACGTGAACACCATTGTTTCCCTCACCCAGCCGGTTTGATGTTCCATCTTGAGAGATGAAGCCTTGTCATTTTCTACCCAAAAACTCCATTAGAAGCTCAAGGTAAGACTTCCTAAGAGTTGTAAATGTTTCTCACAAGTTAGGGTTAAAACCTACGTTAGAAATTTTACTAGTTGTGTGTGTGTGTGTGTGTGTGTGTGTGTGTGTGTGTGTGTGTGTGTGTGTGTGTGTGTGTGCCTTGTTACATGATGTAGCTTGGCTTAAATAAAAAAACAAAGAAACAAGAACAAGAAGGAAAGAGGAGCAAGAAAGGAGAAGGAGAAAAGAAAAGAAAGCAAGAACCTAAGGTAATGAAGAGCCCCTGTACAGTTTTTAATGTTTGTGTATGTATAAGTGCATTGCTTTAGCAATGGTCTAAACCACTGTAACAGTAGGAAAGGAATGGAGAATGTTAATGCTAATTGTATTTGCAAGTTTGAAGCTTTTGAGAACAAATAAACAAAATGCTAAGTGTGAGTATAAAGTGTGCAGTAGGTGTTAGAAGTTGTGTGGAAATAATGCATATATTAAACAGGTTGTGAACTGTGTTGAGTGAGAAAAATTATGAGGTGAGAACACCTAGGAATGTAGGGAAACTCTGTCAAAATTTGGTTAGGAATTTAGAGACTTGAGTGCTGTTATTAAAGAAAGAACAGAGAGGATCACAGAGAAGAAAAAAAAATGAGAGTTCACTTTGGTTTGTAACAGGAAGCAGAAGTGTAGTTGAGTGAAACTAGAAAATGGTGTATGGGGAAGTGTTTAACTAAGTTATGCTAGTTTAAGAGTCATTTAGCTAGTGGGAAGAAGCAAGGGAAAATCTGTAACATTGGTTGAAGAAGAAAACTGCAACAGGAAGGAAAATTTAGCAGTAAAAATCGGTAAGTTGACAGATAGTGATATAGGTTGGATTAGGGTAGTTTAAAGTGCTTAAATAATGTCAAAACATGCTAGATTATATGTAGAAGTATTAGGGAAGAGATTGGTAGAAGTTTGGAGTTGAAACAAGTTCAAAAACATAAATATTTTTCAATTCTGTAGTTGGTCCGGGTCTATAAACCAATACAGAAACCCGGACCTTAGAGAAAACACGGCAGATTGGTATATCAATGGAGTGGTCCGTGTTTAATAACTAGGACACTAACCCGGAACACCCCTAAATCATACCCGTAAGTTCTCTACACTTGTGGTCCGGGTTTGTAAAGTAGCACACAAACCCGGACCAGTCACAAATTATACCCGAGACTTTTCAGACCATGTTGTCCGGGTTTGTAAACCCGGACAGTAACCCGGACCACATCAATTTCTTCACAAAATTCATTTTAAAGCTATTCTAAGTTGGGTAAATATGGGTAATTGATTGTATAATATAATTAAGACATGATTAATGATGTTTAAAGGTCATTAAGGCTATAAACAAGCTTAGAAAATAATTTTAAGTATGTAACCTAAGTACATGTATTGGAATAATAATGAATTAGTAAGTATAAACTAGGAACTGTTAGGAAAGTAAATAGTAAGGTTAATTATGGATGATTAACCACCCAATTGTATGTATGTGTTAGGACTTGAATTGTGAACACCGAAGGAACGTCGGTTACAAGTACAACGGTGAACGGTATGAACTTCGCATGCCCCGTATGCTACCTTGGCTACTCTGATTTGTGTGTTGTGTGCTAATTGATCACCTAATTAAGATAAACGCACGAATCGGATTTATTATGCTTACTTGTGACTATCATGATATTGTTCCTTGTTGGATATTGTCTTTAAATCATAGTTTGTATAATTCATGAAATGTATGGATGATAATGAATGAGTGTATGCTTGATGTATTGTGTTGTGACTGAATATGATTGTGATGGACTTCTAACTAATTCCTAACAAGCTAACCAATCTAACTTAATAAATTGGTAAATTGGAATGAGTAGAAGTCCGATATAGTTTCGGCCACGCGTGAGGAGGCGGAGACACAAGAGGTTGGATCAAATTCCTGGCTCTTAAACTTTTCCACAGCCCAAACCCCTTAAATGGGTAGCATCCTGGATTAGTGAGCCAAGTAAACCCCGGTGGTGGGACGGTGTAGTCCCAGCCCGGAGGTCATACCGACTTAACATGAGTAAAAGTAAGTAAGTAAGAATGAGTGAACGAGTATGGATAAGTAAGTAAGTAAAGTAAGAGAAAGTTTGTGTAAGTATTGTGTAATGAGTAAAAGAGTAATAAGCATCCGATTAACCCGGATGTGTAATTTGGCTAACCCTTGAGAAGGTAATTATTGTGTATGCCATTGTATTGTTGTTTGGCTTGTGTATTGTATTGTGTATGATGGTGTGATGTATGTGAGGCATGTATGTATGATAATAATGAACCGCATGTATAGTCGACCTTAAATAGTCAGCGTACCCTAGTTAGCATGCGGTATATGCGAAGTTTATACGCAGCTTTTTGCTGAGCCTCTTGGGGCACCGTTTTTAATATATTGCAGGTCTTCATGAAGGGTGAAGACTATGAAGAGATTAAGTTGATTTCTTTTTGGTTGTAATTAATGAATTGTGAAAGGTGTACTAAGTTGTACACGGCTCTAAGCCTTTTTGTTTAGCCTGTGTACCATGGGGTACACCCTTTTGGATATTGAAAGGATTATGGTTTGGTATAGATGAGTAGTCTGTTTAAACTCATTATTTTGGAAGCTAGTGAAAGGATGTAATTGAATATACTTTGATACTCGGTAATCCAACATTGTAAGTATACAATATTTTGTAAGTAGTATGTAATATAGTAGCTCAGTAATACTTTGACATCAGACCGTGACTGTAAGTAGTGTAAGCCTAGCTAGCCGTATGGGCGGTTAGCGGCGTTGTATCACCCGCCGTAGTAGTAGAATTTCCGCTGCGAGTAGTTATGATTATTGGGATGAATGGACAGTAAGTAATGGATTAGCGGTAGGGGTGTTACAGTGACTACTTCTACCTAGGCAGTGTACCTATCGTTTTGCGGGTATAGTGAATGAGTGGGTTGTCGATCTCAGGGACCTCGTTCAATTAATTGACAAAATAAATTAACCTAATTGAGAAAACTAAGCTAAACTAATAAAACATGAAATTGTCACTTTTTGAAAGGGTTTTACTAGTCTAAACAAAATTAAATAAATAAAGGAATTAAAAGAATAAATAAAACAAATAAGCAAAATAAAACAAATAACGGGTTAAAAATATAATAATTAAAAGACGCTTCCCGAGTTGTTCTGCTTACCTTATTCTTTAGATTTTATTATTAACTCTTCCCCTAACATTTTATAATTCACTCAGAAACTTTAAATAATTCATCAATGGCTAAGTTTAATGAATCCTAACTAGTTGTTTGAACTAGCAGCAGACTAATGCTCTAATCCGGACACAACTAATCGCATAAAGAATAGTTTCTATGAGAGTCAGATTAAGCTATAGGCGGGATCACACTTCTAGTCATTAATCAGGTTCGACTTCCTATGTCTAGTTTACTATCTCAGCTCTCATGTGTGCTAAAGGGGAAATTTGTAGGGAAAACTATTTACATAAAAAGAATAAGATACTAAACTAAACCTACAACTCTACTACGGGTAGCAAATAAAAACCCGGTCGGAGTATAGTGTAAATATATTACGACCGAGAGTATCGTACCCAAGGGACTTATAGAAAACTAGTCCTAATCCGGGCAAAAGCCTATTCTATAATAATAAGGGGGGAAAAGTAAATGTGATTCTAAACTAAGAAAACTAAATAAACTAACTTTGATTTTGGAAGATTATCAATGTAAGGGAAACGGAAGACCAATAATCAAGGGTGGCAAGTCTCAAAGAAGATTTGGTCTCGCAAAATGCATATGCCGGGTGACATGCCGGACCTCTGTTACCCGGCAGATTCATGGCCTTGAATGTGTTGGACAACTTCCATCCGGCACTACATCCGGCATCGTACATTTCGTAAACAACACTTCCAGATTCGGTTATGACAAAAGGAACTCAATATTCATACTTGCATCGTGCATAGCTAATGCCGCGAATACAAATAGAATAATGGGAAACGAGAGATTAACCCTAAACCTTAGGTCTTGATGCCCCTCTTTCGGAACAACAAACTTAAAGATTACTAAAATCCTAATCTATCCCATTCTTGCTTGGGAAAGCCTTAAATAGGACTTAGAGATAAGAGAATAAATAGCTACTTCATTCTACTTTGCATTAAGACTAGAACTCTGGTTAAGAAACTTGAAAATTCCATAAATGGCCATAAGAGTTTTACAAGGAAATCTTCCCTAACCAAAAACCTAACAAGGATTCTGCATCACCATCCACACAACTACAAGAAGAGAATACAAAGGGGGAGAAGGAAATGTTAATAGCCTTAACCCGACAAGGTCTTCTTCTTCTCTTGCGTGGATGGATCTGCAGACGTTCCTTGGACAGCAACAGATGGAATGTGGCGGAAATGAAGTGTGAATGGCGTGGATTTGGTATGTTGAAGTGTGTCAAATTACAGCCTTTCTCGGCCTATTTATAGGCATCAAATGTGTCTGTTGCCGGGCGTCGTGCCGGATCGTCAGTAGCCGGCACACGTGATAAATGCGCCCAACTGTTAACGGTCGAAACCGTCAATTCCACGCGAAACAGTGCATATGCCGGGTAGGAGATACCCGGCATCACACCCGACAGCGGTTGGCAAACACGTGGAACACATGTGCTGTCATATGGTCAACCGAAGCGACTTTACACTCATGTCGGATAGCATTTACCCGGCATCGCATCCGGCAAGGCCTCTTTTCTGTTCTGTGTTCATGCCGTGTAGAAACAACCCGACATCGAGTCCGGCATTAATGAAATTTCTGCCTAGAGATTCGTTCCTTACATATAAAACACATAAAACATAAGACTGTACAAATAATATACTTTAACGCATAATATAACATAAATAACACATATATAACTTTATTTAGATAAATATAATACTAAATCTAGTGCATAAAATATGATAAGTCTACGGCTTATCAAGGCCCTACACTTACCTTTTGCTAGTCCTCGAGCAAAACAAGATTAGAAAGGAGTAATTACTTATGCACAAAACAGATAAACTTTAGAATGACAAATAGATAAATATTCTCAACTCTTGACTCCATTTCACAAGTATCACTCAATCTACCTTATCCATCAAAACATACTAATGGGTATAAAAATAAAGAATTTTCAAAACCGATCAAAAACCTTTGGGCTATTTTGCATAAGGGATTTTTGCAAACTCTCCTTTTTCCGGTTTCCATCATTCAGCTCTATTTTTCAAGAGATTCTGAATGTGGCCAAGACACTCATCAATGGTTTTTATATGTTCAGCCCTATTTTGCAAGGGTTTCTGAATCAACCATGATTTTTTTTTTGCATTCAAGAATGGGGAATTTAGGAGAAAAATAAAAGGTAAAACTCTTGTATCTTGCTTTTATTCCGAGGCATTTATTGCAACCTCAAGGAATATAATGCTTTTCCTTTGGAAGAAGATTTTTTTCTTTCTTCTTTTTTTCTTTCTTCTTTCTTTTTTCACAAAAACCATATTTAAGATTTTCACCCAAAAGATTTTTCACAATTTGAAAAACAAAAGAAAATAAATACCCAGAAGTACAATAAGGAAGGAATTAGGAGCAAGATCATGTACTCATGTTAAATAAAAAGAATCAAAAAGTTAAAAACAGGAATCTATGAGTCATTAGAAAGCTTACCTCTTGAGAGAACAAGCATTTAATCATTCCTAATCTCATCTCAATCAAAAACATGCAAAAAGTTTAGTAAAACATTGATTAAACGCAAAACTTATGCATATTACTATAACTTTATTTTTTTTATTTTTTTAAAGGGGATCCCTGCCCTACACTTGGCAGGAACACTGTCCCCAGTGTTCAAAAGAAGAAAAGGAGTTTTGGTTTTTTTTTTGTTAAGAAACTAAAAATAACCGAAAAGGAACAAAATAAAGAGAAGACA
Organism: Limonium bicolor; assembly: GCA_023374045.1. Lineage (NCBI taxonomy): Eukaryota > Viridiplantae > Streptophyta > Magnoliopsida > Caryophyllales > Plumbaginaceae > Limonium > Limonium bicolor. The sequence continues at coordinate 334,129,228 of CM041778.1, forward strand.
ACTAAAAAGAACAAAGTTAATAAAAAAGAAAGAATAAAGATAGAGGGAACTCCCCTGAGGTGAGAAATGCATGAGGAGGAACCACCCTACACTTAGCCTCTTAGGCTACTTGGCATCATTTGAGATCCGTGGCAAGATAATGACCGAATTTTCATGCTCCCTTGGATTAGTTTGCATTTGGGATGGGAGCTGACCTTGTTGTCGTGGTTGCGTCAGAAGTTGCTGTAATTGCAACTGCAACGTTTTGTGATCTTTGCGAATGGTTGAGATCTCATTATGAGCATCTTGGGCTTTGTTCATCAGGGCTGACATCATGTCACGAAGTTCAGCCATTTCATCCTCTGATGATGATGTAGGGTGGGATGGTCGGAATTGCCTCTGACCTCCCTGGTAGCCGGCTTGACTCTGAAAGTTGTGAGGGGGTTGGTTCCCCTATTGCCATGGCTGCCGATACCCTTGGTTACTCACATAATTGATTTCCTCAACATTCTGAAAGTCTGGCATGTCAGGGCTCGGAGCGTGCATGTGGTCGTGCACTAACCACGTTCGCCTGTTGAGGAAGTTTATTCATCGCTATTTGCTCCACCACCTTTTGTAGAGCGCTAACCTTCGTGGATGTTTGTGCATTGCTCTCCAACAACTGCTCATGACTTTGCATCAGTTTGGCAAATTTGGAGTCGCCCTCATCCACCTGATATAACCCAGCGGTACCACCCCTTGTTCCACCGGTGGCCCAATCTCTAATCTCTTCGCAAAGAGATTCAATTCCAGAGAGGAATTGATCTCTAGGCTTCTTCAATATGTCTGCACCAAGGGAGGATAGGATCATCGTCTTGCATTGGTTGACCAATCCTTTGTAAAACAACTAAGATAGTTGTTCCTTGGCGAGGCCGTGGTGTGGACATGTGCGCAACAACCCCTTGAATCTGTCCCAAGTCTCACAGATGTTCTCTGAGCTCGGCTGTCTAAAATTGTATATCTCGGCAATCATCTTTAGGGTGCAACTTGGAGGCATGAACTTGTCATAAAACTTGGTTTCCATGTCCTCCCATGTGTTGATGGTACTGGGGGTTAGACTGTGGTACCATTTGCTGGCGTTCCCCGTAAGGCTATGGGGGAAGAGGGAAAGTCTGGCGTATTGGAGGACATTGTTTGTGGAGGTTAGGCTATTTGTGTGTTGCAAGAATTTAGTGACGTGGAGCAAGGCATCATCCAAATTTGTACCATTGAACATTCCCAACTCCTTGATGCACCGGATCTGATGATATGGCTTGAGTTGTTGCCATTCATCATATTCGTTTTGTGCGAGGAGTGGGAGGTCGATTGCTGGCTTTTGGCCTTGGTTGGAAGGCCTGTTTATGTTTTGGACTGTTGGTGCTGCCATTGATGCGTTGTGTAGGTTTTGTAGGTTTCTTCGTTGTTGAAGGGAGCGAAGAAAGGTCCTCTCGATTTCTGGGTCAAAATTTGTTAAATCTTCAGGGAAACTTGTGGACTGTAGAAGCATTCACCTTTTAATGATTTAGGAGGAGCAAAGTACAAAGTTATAATATTTCATAGTAAATAAATTATAAGATAATTACATAATTAAATTACAAAATGAAAAAAAAAGAAGAAAAAAAAATGAACTATGCCGGGTATAATAAATCCGGCAACATTGGAGGAAGTCCAATGCCGGGTGCCTTATACCCAGCGAAGCGAACGGCATGCGCACTAAAATAAAAAAATAGAAGCGTATGTAAACACAAAGACTAAACAAAATGCGATAAGTAAAACTATGTATGCCCGGCATCGAGCCGGACATGCGGCATCCGGCGTAGGACTTCTTCCAGATATGTCGGGTTGATATTACCCGGCATCATGCCCGGCATCCTCAAATCGAAAATAAAATAGAAGGAAACAAAGATACGGATTATCAACAGAAAGAGTTAAATGAAGGGAGTAAATAGGAATAAATTAGAAATGTTAAAACTTAATACTTTACGAAATTTTGAAAATAACTTGAACATGCCGGTCATCATGCCGGATTACGTCTGTCCGGCATTGGACTTCCTCCAAGTACGCCGGATATCAGATGCCCTGCATTATGCACGGCACATTCAAATCTGCAAAACTAAGGGCGAACTAAATCAAAGAATAAAAGAATTAAAGAATAGAAAATGTTGAATGTGCCGGGTAAAAGACATCCCGCCTTGAACCCGGCCCATTCAACCGAAAAACAAAAATGAACAAATTAAATTAAAGAATCAAAGAATCAAAGAATAAAGAATAAAGAATAGGGCGTTTTACCGAATTTAAGGACTTGGACTAATTCCAAGTCCGTGGCAACGGCGCCAATTTGCTAAAGGGGAAATTGTAGGAAAAACTATTTACATAAAAAGAATAAGATACTAAACTAAACCTACAACTCTACTACTGGTAGCAAATAAAAACCCGGTCGGAGTATAGTGTAAATATATTACGACCGAGAGTATCGTACCCAAGGGACTTATAGAAAACTAGTCCTAATCTGGGCAAAAGCCTATTCTATAATAATAAGGGGGGGAAAGTAAATGTGATTCTAAACTAAGAAAACTAAATAAACTAACTTTGATTTTGGAAGATTATCAATGTAAGGGAAACGTAAGACCAATAATCAAGGGTGGCAAGTCTCAAAGAGGATTTGGTCTCGCAAAATGCATATGCCGGGTGACATGCCGGACCTCCGCTACCCAGCAGATTCATGGCCTTGAATGTGCCGGACAACTTCCATCGGCACTACATCCGACATCGTACATTTCGTAAACAACACTTCCAGATTCGGTTATGACAAAAGGAACTCAATATTCATACTTGCATCATGCATAGCTAATGCCGTGAATACAAACAGAATAATGGAAATAAGAGATTAACCCTAAATCTTAGGTCTTGATGCCCCTCTTTCGGAATAACAAACTTAAAGATTACCAAAATCCTAATCTATCCCATTCTTGCTTGGGAAAGCCTTAAATAGGACTTAGAGATAAGAGAATAAATAGCTACTTCATTCTACTTTGCGTGAAGACTAGCACTCGGGTTAAGAAACTTGAAAATTCCATAAATGGTCATAAGAGTTTTACAAGGAAATCTTCCCTAACCAAAAACCTAACAAGGATTCGCATCACCATCCACACAACTACAAGAAGAGAATACAAAGGGGGAGAAGGAAATGTTAATAGCCTTAACCCGATAAGGTCTTCTTCTTCTCTTGCGTGGATGGATCTGCAGACGTTCCTTGGACAGCAACAGATGGAATGTGGCGGAAATGAAGTGTGAATGGCGTGGATTTGGTATGTTGAAGTGTGTCAAATTACAGCCTTTCTCGGCCTATTTATAGGCATCAAATGTGTCTGTTGCCGGGCGTCGTGCCGGATCGTCAGTAGCCGGCACACGTGATAAATGCACCCTGCTGTTAACGGTCGAAACCGTCAATTCCGCGCGAAACAGTGCATATGCCGGGTAGGAGATACCCGGCATCACACCCGACAACGGTTGGCAAACATGTGGAACACATGTGCTGTCGTATGGTCAACCGAAGCGACTTTACACTCATGCCGGATAACATTTACCCGACATCGCATCCGGCAAGGCCTCTTTTCTGTTTTGTGTTCATGCCGTGTAGAAACAACCCGGCATCGACTCCGGCATTAATGGAATTTCTGCCTAGAGATTCGTTCCTTGCATATAAAACACATAAAACATAAGACTGTACAAATAATGTACTTTAATGCATAATATAACATAAATAACACATATATAACTTTATTTAGATAAATATAATACTAAATCTAGTGCATAAAATATGATAAGTCTGCGGCTTATCAATGTGTTGATTAGGAGACTACAAAAATTATCTTAATTATTAGCCAGATAATTAAAACACATTAAGAATGGGAATCGAACTAGCTGCAGGATGTGTGCTCTTGGAGGTCTGATGGTAATTACTCTATTGTCAAAGATATTTCTCATTCTTTGAGTGTTACAACTATCGAGGCGTCTGGTGCTTCTGCTGATATTAACCTAAAGGCTATATGGAAGGGCTTACGTGAGCCTAGGGTGGTGATGACCTTGTGGTTCACTCTCTTGAGAAGGTTGATGACCAGAGAAATATTTTTTGAGAGAAATGTTGTACCAATTGGTGGGAGTATGTACCCTTGGTGTAGCAGAGTTGTGGAGAGTGTGGAGCATGTCTTGTTTCATTGCTTGAAGATAAGAAGAACATGGGATCTCATTCTGATGTGGTGGAATGTGCCTTTTGTCTTTAAAGAAGGGGTATGTGATATATATAATGACTGGTTTTCGGGTCCCTTTAGGAGCAGAGCAATGCGAGTATGGAAATCAACTTTTTGCTATGGAGTGTACTATATATGGACGCACCGTAATGCCGTGATTTTTCAAGGTGAGGCCTGCAATGTCGATCGTATTGTGCTGTAGATTAAGCTAGGGGTATGGCGCTGGACAAAGAATTGGTGGAAAGATTTCCCCTTGAGTTGTAGTGCATTTGTAGGTATTGTATCCCTACGAGAGTATTTGTAATATATAGTGTGAGTCATGGCTGGTATAAGTGTGGAGGAGTAGTGAGAATGTTCTTGTTCGCTGATTTTGTTGCGACCTCGCTGTTGCTTCTTTTCCTTACCTAGTTGGACCTTAGGTTGTATTCGGATGTGGTGGGTACTCTTTTTCCACCCTAGAATTTTTCCCACTGGGGTTTCTCAAGGGAGGTTTTAATGAGGCACGAGCATAACCCATCCCATGGTTCTCCAGGATTATTTAATAAATGGCTTATGCCCAATTATCAAAAGAAAAATTATGATAACAAAATTGTATGGAAAAATTAATGAAACATAATCGTCAAGAATTTGGCTCACTGCCCAACTCGGGAAGCTAAAAATAAACTACTCACTCATTATTTCAAAGATGAAAACAAACATTAAAACAAATATCAAATGTCACGTAACAAACAAGAATGTAAAAATAAATAAAGTAACAAAACAGTTACTGAAAACCCTCGGTTTCTTTTGTTCGTGAACTCGGTGAACTGCTGCTCGCTTTCGCAGTGCGGACCGCTGCTAATGGTTCGGTGGTTGTGGTTGATTCTCGATTCTACCTGTTCCCGCTCTATTACTCGCGCTGGACTGCTGCTCTCCTCAACTCTGACGTCGGCCAAGGGGTAATGTTTGTGGTGTATAGAAAGTGACGGTGTGCGGGTATGTATATACGAGAACGGGAGTTGGTAGGTGGAAGGGGTGGTCTATCTGCGGTAACGTAATTCTCAGTTTAATTTGGTGGAGGGATTGATGATGATGGATGATGGATGAAGATGAGTGTTCGAAGGTGGAGATGGTGGTGTCGGGTAGATGATGTTGAAGGTGTGGGCGTTTGGAAAGTAATCGAACAGGTTAGATAAAAGTGGTGGATGGATGTGCGTGAGAGGGAGTATGGTATCGATGGATTATAACAGTGGTGTTCGGTTGGTGATCAGTGGTAATATGAAGAATATGGTGTATGGTGGGCGATGATGGATGAATAGAGGCGGCGCTAGGCTTCTGCTCTGGCCTGCATTGATTCGGTGATGAGCGAACGGATTTGGTGGTGAATGATGGATGTGTGAAACTGGAAGATTATGGTGAATGGGATGGATGGATGTGAGTGAAGGTGGATGGTGGTGACGGGAGTATGGCTGGTTTGGTCGATGGTATGTGGTAACGGAAGAGGGAGTACTTGGCTTGGTGGCTGGAGAATGATGATGCGGTGGTGATGTTGTGATGGGAGGATGGTGGCGTGGTATAATGGATGGGGGTGAATGGGTATGGAGCAGGTATGGGGCTTGGGAGCAACGAAGGAGAGTGGGAGACTTATTTTGGATGGAGATTGAATGTGGTGGTAGTCTGTTGGATTGATGCCGATGGAGCAGTCGGTGTGTGTGCGTTGCGGGCGTGAATGGAAACGAGAGAAGGCGGATGGAACAACCCGAGCCTTCATTGTCTGCTCTCGATCCATGTAATAGTGGAGACAAGTTAAAGCCATTGCTGGTAATAATCTTCGTGTGAGTGCCGACAGGAGAAGTGTAACACCCCTACCATTAATGCTGTGCTTACCGTCCAATCTCCTTACACATTAGATACACACAGCGGATTCATACTTACATAACGAGGGTGATACAATGCCGTTAGTCACCCACGTGACTAACAAGGCTACTGCTACTACATACAGCATCGGTCTGATGGACCGGAATCCCGAGTATTACATATCTACCATACACACTCCATATACCAATACATGCTACCATCTTCCATTCGATACACTACTTCAAATACAATACAATATAATCCACATACCGAGTTTACTAAGATCCTTATACAAGTATACTACCTCTTCCTAGTTCATACGTACTCACTACGAGACTACTTACTACCCGTTCCTCACAAACTACTTGCTTCTAATTACAAGGGTGTACCTCCGGTCTCCTATCTTGACCATATTCGCTTCGGTACCTGCACACTAAAAACGTTCCCCCGAAGGGGTCAGCTTTCGCCGAGCATGATAACCGCATACCCCGCGTACTAGTGAGGGTACACCGACCACTTGGTCGAATACATGCGGTTGATTTCATTCAAACAACATGCATACATGCTCTTATACATAATATTACAATACATTACGCAATACATACACACATACATACACTTCATTGTATACACGGAGTACAACATAAACCATTCAATACATACTTACCTTTTTCCGGATTACACATACACATTACATACACAATATACAATACTTGTTAGCTTCATTGGTCCACCCGGGTTAATCGGGTGGAGATTACTCTTTTACTCGTTACTCATACATACGCATACATACTCATACTCATACATACTACGGATCCATACTTACTTACTCTTACTCTTACTCAAGTTAATTCGTCGGGACCGGCCCTAGGGACTACTCCGTCCCACCTCCGGGATTTACTTGACTCACCAATCCGGGATGCTACCCATTTAAGGGATTTGGGCCGCGGACCAGTTTAAGAGTCAGGAATTGCAGCCAACCTCCTGTGACTCTGCATCCTCACGCGTGGCCGAAGCTATATCGGACTTCTACTTATTCCAGTTTACTCACTTAAGTTAGGAGTTAGGTAGTTAGGAATTAGCAGAAGTCATTCATACAAGCCACATACACAATTACTATGCTCGATACCCATTTATACAAAATACAATGCAATACTTAAGTACAATACGAGATTCGAATACAGGTCATCATCATTCATACATTTCATGAATTATACAAACTATTGTTCAAGACAAATATCAAGAACAATGTAAACAAGCACAGGTAAGTGCAATATAGTCCGATTCGTGCATTTATCTTATTAGGTGATCAAATAAGCACACAAATCGGGGTAACCAGATTAGGATACAGGGCATGAAGAAATCATACCTTTCACCGTTGTACTTGTATCCCAACGTTCCTCCGGTGTTCACAAATCAAATCCTATTATACATACATACAGTTGAATGATTAATCTATCTATCATTAACTTAACCCGATTACTCTTACGTTTACTAATCCATACTTACTAAGTCTTGCACTACAATACTTATATTTTATTTACTTACTCCTAATTACTTAACAATGGTTTACTTACATATATATGCACATATGTATAGGTGGGTATACATATACATATATATATATATATATAACTATTATTTAATTTAATTAAATTAATTTTTTTTTTGAATGACTCGACCGAACTTGCAAGTCCGGTCGCAAGTTCGGTCCAAGTCAGTAAGGAATTACGCTGGAGAATTACAGGGCCGACCGACCTTGCAAGTCCGGTCCCAAGGTCGGTCCATTCCATTAAGTTTCGTATGTGAAAATTTTAGCCCGACCGACCTTGCAAGTCCGGTCGCAAGGTCGGTCCATTCCAGTAGCTTACTCGACGGAAATTTTTCTGGCCGACCGAACTTGCAAGTCCGGTCGCAAGTTCGGTCCATTCCAGAAGGTTACTGACGGGAGAATTTTCTGGTCCGACCGAACTTGCAAGTCCGGTCGCAAGTTCGGTCATTCCAGAAGCATTCCCGTCTTTGTAAATCTGGGCTCGGCCGACCTTGCAAGTTCGGTCCTAAGGTCGGTCCGGCCCAGTATTTGCATTTTAATTTCTGTTTTCAGTTCTCTCTTTCACCCATTACTTCCCCATTGTTCCTACACTTATTCCCACATGTTACAACATTAATTAAACCTCCTAATACCCCTTAGTTCACCACCAAGTTCCTTACTAAATCCATCGATCATCTTACACAATCTCCTCATTTCCTTTCCATACTTACAACAGTTTTGCATCCTTCAATGCTACAGATTTTTGTTCCAACTTCCAACATCCAATACTTCCTCTACCAATGTCACTCCTAGCATCCCAAACACCTCCTCTTACCAAGCCAATTCATTTCCAAGCAATTGTACCATCTATACCCATGTCCAACATTCATTTTACCAAATCTTGCACACTATTTCTTCTTAGTTCCACAATGCAATCTAATACCTCTTTGCTACAGATTTTGACACTTACTCTCCCCTTCTCTAACCACCTCTTCTAATGTCATCTCTAGAGTTCCGAGTACATCACAATACATTATCTATCTCTCCCAATCTACTCCTTTATCTTTCTCTATCAAAATTTGTTACAACATCTATTAGCCACCTAGTTTCTAGATCACTAAGTGTTATAATCCTAGGCAAATTTTGCCATCGTCTCCCCTATATTTTATACACTCTCACCACAATGTTTCCTCACACATTAACATCATCTCACCTGTTTATACACAACATCAATATACAAGCTCCCATACACAATTACCAATACTAAAACACTACTAAAAATTCCTGCACTCAACAACCCAATACCCAACTAAGTTTCAATACATTTTACATGTCTTTCAACGGTTTTAAACACTTAGATTCTCCTATACAATATATTGCTACACAATACCATTTTCATTACTCATTTCAAACTTCTAAAAATCTGTTACATCCATATATATACAAGGCTACACAAAGGTGAGTATCCTTACCTTGTTTCTCTTCTAATTTCTTTTCTTCTTCTTGCTTCTTCTTTTCCTCTTCTCCTCCTCTTCTCACCGGTTTCTAAACCAATTCTAACACTACACCCATACATATACATACTTCAATACACCATACTAACTTTAAGCATCATTTGAGTTCTAATGCACATTCTAAGGTTTAGGAGTCTCATTACCTTGAAAGGGTGCAAATGAAGCTTGGAGTGGTTCAAGAACAAGATTTCCAACTCCTTCAACAAGCCGAAATCGGCTAGAGTGCAAAGAAACCAAACAAGGTTTTAGCTTCATTTTCGTTTTGCCCATCCAGGCTAGAAAAACAAAGGAGTTTCAAGAAGATTTTTACCTTAAAATGACAAGGAGGAAGAGGTGGTTCTAATGGTGGTCTTGAAACTCCAAATGCTCCATACCCATGGAGATGAAAGTTGTTGTTTTCGATTTTTGAAAAGATAGGAATGTAGCTCTTGATGAGAGGATTCCAATGTGTGTAGTTTTTATAATTTTTGGAAGAGATTCAAGGGGTTACAAGAGGAGAGAAGTAGAGTTTTGTGTGGGTGTTTCCATTTCTCCATGGAAATCGCTGGAAGAGGAAGAATAAGAGAAAAGAGAGAGTGAGGGTGGGGGATTTACGTGAGAGAGGGAGATAGAGATAGAGAGAGAGTGTGAGAGTGTGGGGTAATAAAGTAGTGAGTGTTTACTTTATTAGTTTTGTAGTTTTGTAAATAAGGGAGTGAGTGTGTGAGAGAGTGTGAGTGAGGGGTCCAAATCGGACATACACACAGCCACACATACATTTTACTTTTTATTTTAAAAGTGGACACATAAGTTTGTGTTATTTATGTTTCTACCCCACAACTTCTCGTTTTTTTCAGTTTTTACTAATTTCTCGTTTTATTGACTTCATTGGTTCTAAAGCTTCACCAATATTTATTAATGATTATTTAGTTGACCAGAATTGTTACGAGTCTATTTGACCCGCTTAAAGTCACGTTTTCTCGGTTACCTCAAAAAACGCGCTTTAAGGTTCGTTAGTGATTTTAATCCGTTTTAAGGATCCGTTTTCTTCGGATTTGTTCCCATATATTATTTAGGTCTTATTAAACCTTCAAAATCCATATGATACTCTAACCGAGGTCTCATACCTCCTATGGTTATTTAACGCTTATTTAGCGTTTTCCGCTTTTTAAGCGTTTCTTTATTTCTTTTGGATTTATTTTTCCTTACTAGTATTAATTAGGTACCATTAGGTCCTTAAATACGTATTAGATTAATTTTAATCCCCATATTTAAGTTCAGGGTATTTCAATCTACCCCCCTTAAGAACTTTGTCCTCAAAGTTGTTCGAGGTTATAGGTTTACAATGCTTACTCATTCTTACATGTCTAATACCAAAGCCATACCTTCTTCCTCTTACAATCCCAAATCCGTTACTCAGGTTCCTACATACTATACCATACCATACCATACTAATGCACAATAATCACTCCAATCCGCATTACCACCGACCATCCTGTTCCTCATTACCAATTTATACATACATACAATGCAAGGCTATTCCCAAAGCAATGCAATACACATTCCAATCCCGTAGGCGCTCAGGTCATCTAGACACGGGACTCCTCTATGTCCCGCCGCCCTTGGAATAATACCACATACTACCTTACTATCTTCTTCGGTACCTACTTCTAACACATCCTCATTCTCCATACTAAAGGAAATTCTTCCACCACTACTAATTAAAAAAATTCTAAAACATACAACTCCAATTCCAATTTATATTCATTACTTCTATCCTATGTGACTCGTGACCACTTAAGGGGAGCTTCGAGAATCATTCGACCCTGATGTGATCAGCATCAGTGTTGAACTATCTTTCCACCCCAATTTGTGTTCGGTTCCCGGCTATCTGATCAGGATCAAGTTCGACTTCCCACAGTCAGATTCAACCAAACATATCATTTAATTGTTTTCATTTTCTATCTTTTTACTCTTTCTAGTCGTGATTACGGATTCATACATCTCCAAAGGATGGAATCGATCCATCAATCATCCTCACTCTACTTCCCGAATGCTTTACTCCATGGTTCAATACCTAATGCTCATTTCATCAACCTTCACTACTTCCATCCATTACTCAACATTATCCCCAATATTCTAACTAAGGAATACTATACTTATAAGATATAGTTGACTTCAATTGCTTCAAATAATTTACTTACAATTCCACTACTCATAAACTTCACTCATTCATTTCGTACTTCCTCAAAGGCTACAATACTTGTGGAGCTCCGTCCACTACTCATTACTTTTCTTTTACTAATACTCTTACATTGGTGTTACAAGATGGGTATATTCATCCTATGGTATTTGCATGTCTAATGTCTAGTTACCATAATTACAATGTGAATGAGTACTTATGCTTATTTAACATAGTATCAATCATCACTTTGGTTCTCATTTGTGCTATGCACATTACGGTTTATGTGTTTTATTCACAAAGCATACATTAAGCGGTTTTCGCTCTACCCCCCTTAAAAGGGATTACGCCCACGTAATCTACCATATGTTATTATTATTAAACATTGGTTTAATCGGTTTGGGCAAACTGAAGCATTTAGCTTCACTACCGTATACTATACAATATGCTCTGGTCAAAGAGATCCTAACCATACCAATGGTTTAGTCTTTGCACCAAGGATTTCTATATGAGTTTATTTAACTCATCATTAATTCGGTTCTAGCCTATTAGGCTTTAATCCATTAATAGCCATTTTGCTATACTTACTAGGTATATTATCTCCTAGTTAGGGCCCACTAGCTTCTGCTGCGCGACCCTGATGACTCGGGTTACTTACCCTTCGTGTTATCCTTAATGTGCTATGCATCACCTTTTTATCCGTCTATTATGGGGATAAGGTTTACTAAACAAATGCGGTATTCTTTTATCATGTTTGAACTCGATGAGTTGTAGGTTTGTAACCAGCTCTCTGGAAATCTAGTATACACACTATTTGTACCTCCACGATCATTCGCTAAGCTCCTCCGACTTATTGTCGGGCGAGGTTAAGTCACTACTTAGTTGTAGTACTTCCTCTGTTGTCAGTAGCTTCCGAATTATACCAGTTCTCCTGGTTCAGTACAAGTGTTCTTTACTTGTATGACCTTGCATTTTCTATGCGTCGGTCCTAGTGACTTTCTTGTATCTTCTTTCACCTTATATTCCAGTGGAATTCACATCTTGTGATTACTAGTGTGTTGTACACTCTTCGGGCTTCTCTGGCCTTAGGCCGCACTGTATGTTGCTAGGCTTGCTTGACTGGCTTATGCCATGTTTGTGGTGAAAGGAAAGATTTACTACGGTTTACATTCTCCATATCCCTAGCCATCTCATTAGATCATTAGCTGAACAAGTGCAATGCCAAAACACTCAGTCATACAGAGTGCAGAGGCGTAAACGCTTGACAGTAAGTCACTTATGTGATAGGAAAAAATATTTCTGTGTGTCATCTCATACTTATACTTCGTGTCATTGCTTAACTACTTCCTCATAGCGGTCGCCTGTTGCGCACTGTATTCTTACTCATTGTACAACATTGCTTTTGCTGTTTCTGTTACTGAGGTAGTTCATTTTTACTTAGTGACATTGTCATTGGCACCATTTCCTTATTGTGTAAATACACTAGGAGTTTCCTGTGTTTGTGTGTATGACGGTTGTCGTAGCATACAACAATCTTATTATCTTCCCAATGTGAATATGTCTTATTCCACTTAGGTTTTATGTGTAGGTTAACTTACCTCACATTCTATCATCGTTTGTGATACAATTTACCAAGTATCTTTGACCAAGGATAAAGCAATTTACCAGGTTACAAGCTCTCTTGAGCGTTGATCATTCATGGTGTGCAATGTGCACTCACATTGATTGTCTTTGACAACTATCATCTTCCTAGTGCCGGGCGGTCGGTATAGGCTCCCGCTGTGTAGTTTTGCTTGTATGTATATTACCAGGACATCCCACGAAACTTCAAGGGTTTTCTGGTCCCATTCTCCAATTGGAGGGTATTCTATCACTCACAAGTGAAGGTTCTTGTTGAGGGGTTTGTCTCCACTCGTAGGTCTAATAACAAGGTTTGCTATGTTGGTGTTTACGCAATGGTCCACCACATGTTTGGGTGTATATGGAGTATGCTTACTCCTTAAGTCGTAATGGTTTGGAGATCTCATTTCCTTATTCCATCACCCCTTGGCAATTTCTATATGCGTGGGCTTTTCTGTTATAATAGATGGAAGCCTTTTCTAAGGTTCACATCATCCCGCATTAGTGGTCTTCGGTTACGAGGGGTACCTTCCCTTGGGTTTCTCGTAGTGTCCAAGTGTGGACTAGGCCAATGTTGGCATTATCATGATTCTCATGCCTCTGTGCTACCATTGCTATAGAAGGCATGGCGGTAATTAAGAAGTCCATCAACTGTATACTAGGCTGATGCTCTAGTGACAGTGACATTGAGTTGGCCATTACTCCAAGCCACTCAGGATGTTGGGTTTGAATTGATGGTCCAGTTGTTGATTTCTTGTCGTATGAGGCAATCCCTCTTGTGAGTCTTGTTACCAATGGTATGAGTTTTGCAACCGTTTGAGTTCATATGATGTATTTGGTTTACGGCTTCTGAGCCGTATTGCTGCAAGCTATGCCCCTTGCAGGCTGCTTATACATGTCTCCACTCCATGTATACCGCCATAGGTTGAGATATTATTGGGCTCCATGGTAAGTCGTGACATCACGCTTCCGTTCATAGGATATTCTTAGGCAATCTGGTGCTGATCAGTGCCTTTTGTAGACTAGGGTATTTCCTGTCAAGTGAAATCCCTTCAGTGTCTTAACCGAGTGCTCGTTCCAGCTCCTGTATTCTTGTCTTGACGCTTTGTTTGACTGTTGTTAGTCCAGTCACACTCAAGGATTGCTCCTGGGTGTTGTTAGACTATGCCGTTACATCCGGCTAACGTTTATGATATGTTGTCCACTGTACCGTCTTGTGGTATTGTACTTGAGTTGTCCCTTTTTGGGTCATGACGTCTCCCGTCCTTGGGTAGACTGTTTATACTTGTTCCTAGTGCTTGAGACTAGGTTTGAATATCCTCTCCGATTATGGATTGTGCTTCATAGTAATCTTGTGATTGCTCTTGGGAATTCCGCCCCGTTTGTTGAGTATTGTTAGGTTCACGTTAGGCATTCGCCTTAATGTGTTTAGGCTGGGCATTCCATCCAGCTGTCAGGTAATTGCTTGGATTATTTGAGACATATCCAATGTCTATACTTACTAGTATGTGCTCTTTGCACTTCCTAGTTCTTATTCCTCATCTTCAGATGGATTCTCTGAGTTCCTTGATACTTGGTCGTCTGAGGTGTCCAGCTGTTCGGGTTTGAACTCACTCATGGTCCGTAGAACGGAGTTGACTACTTCCCGTGCGTCGCACACTACATGTACACATACGTGGGGTACCATATTGATACGTTACCACTTACCCAACTATATGTCGGGCCCGCAAGCTCCTTCGGAGTGTGGTTGTCCCACATCCCGTAACGGGTACACTCGTAGTGTTCGTCACACGCCTAGGTGAAGTATTCTGTTGCCAACTCCTCTTGTATCATTCTATGATACTCACCATAATCATGTTGGTTCGGTTTTAAAATTCAAGGTTTTTTTTTAAAAAAAAGAAGGTTGTGGTTTTGAAAGGAAAATTTTGGGTTTTAAAAACAATGGTTCGGTGTTAAAAGAAATCTCTCATGGCATAGCCATGCTTGAGGTCTTGACCAAGTCTAGCTTCTCGCTGACTGGTATGTTCTAAATACAGTTGTCGGCCGTTAGGCCTTTCCAAGGTTCCATTCCTTCAGTTTCAAGATTTGTGATCCCGTAGTTGCTTCATTGTAGTCACGGTACATTACTATGTACCTGTGGTGTTTAGAGTTTCTTTACGTATCTCTGTCCTTACTGCACTTGTCGTGGCAAGTGCGTGGTACTGGTGGTTTTTGGGTAATCCTATACCAATCTTGGTAGGGTTTCCACTCGTATTTGATAGTCTCGTTGACCCTTCCCTTGATCTTATTGATCTATAGTTGGTATACTCGATCGTTTAGGTAGCTTCTTGGTGGTCTAGACATGGCTGTCGTAGATCTGGGTACTTCTCCAATCCTGGGAGATTCCCACTCTACTTGGTTCAGTGTCGTTCCTTGTGGCTCGTTCCCACACATTTGTGGTGGTCACTGAACCTTCCTTGTTTAGGCACTACTCTTGTAGTCCTATTGGATTATATCCCGTGGATATCCTTGTAGCTGTGTAAGCTATGTCGGCCAGGTATTGTAATCTTTTGGCGTTGTAGTTTTGGAGTTAATCACTCCTGACTATGTCCTTAGTCAGCTAGCATACCGTTGGTGGTATTATTCAGGTATTACTATTCCGTAGACTTGTGTCTCGGGTTCCGTTGCTGCTCCTTTTCCATTCCATTGCACGGTGAGTGCTTCTTTCCTGCTGTTGGTTGACTAGCTAGGTGTTGCGACTGCTAAGCACGTCGCCCCATGCTGTTGTAAGTGGTAGCCTCCTCGTGGTTGGAGTGTTCATCCTACCGCTATTACGTGCGGTATTGTGGTTCAACCGGGATCCATCCCCGGGACTTCCAGTTCTTGGAATCTACTAAATGTCAGGTTCTTTCCTCTTGTAGGAATATCTCATTACCGCCAGATTGGGTTTTCCCGAGTATGAGAGGGCTTTTCCTCTCTCTGGGCGTCCTTTCCCAAGTTATACAATAGGGTTAGTGGAGGGCGGGTCTGGTATTGCAGGTATCCGGTACTCACCGGTAGTTCCTAACTAGCATATCTCTAATACTAACACTTAGCCCTTAGCCCTAACCTTCTAATTCCTAACTCGGTATTCCTAAACTCGGTATTTCCAGTCATCAGAGCGATACTTCGCTCTGATACCACTTTTTGTAACACCCCTACCATTAATGCTGTGCTTACCGTCCAATCTCCTTACACATTAGATACACACAGCGGATTCATACTTACATAACGAGGGTGATACAATGCCGTTAGTCACCCACGTGACTAACAAGGCTACTGCTACTACATACAGCATCGGTCTGATGGACCGGAATCCCGAGTATTACATATCTACCATACACACTCCATATACCAATACATGCTACCATCTTCCATTCGATACACTACTTCAAATACAATACAATATAATCCACATACCGAGTTTACTAAGATCCTTATACAAGTATACTACCTCTTCCTAGTTCATACGTACTCACTACGAGACTACTTACTACCCGTTCCTCACAAACTACTTGCTTCTAATTACAAGGGTGTACCTCCGGTCTCCTATCTTGACCATATTCGCTTCGGTACCTGCACACTAAAAACGTTCCCCCGAAGGGGTCAGCTTTCGCCGAGCATGATAACCGCATACCCCGCGTACTAGTGAGGGTACACCGACCACTTGGTCGAATACATGCGTTGATTTCATTCAACATCAAACAACATGCATACATGCTCTTATACATAATATTACAATACATTACGCAATACATACACACATACATACACTTCATTGTATACACGGAGTACAACATAAACCATTCAATACATACTTACCTTTTTCCGGATTACACATACACATTACATACACAATATACAATACTTGTTAGCTTCATTGGTCCACCCGGGTTAATCGGGTGGAGATTACTCTTTTACTCGTTACTCATACATACGCATACATACTCATACTCATACATACTAACGGATCCATACTTACTTACTCTTACTCTTACTCAAGTTAATTCGTCGGGACCTCCGGCCCTAGGGACTACTCCGTCCCACCTCCGGGATTTACTTGACTCACCAATCCGGGATGCTACCCATTTAAGGGATTTGGGCCGCGGACCAGTTTAAGAGTCAGGAATTGCAGCCAACCTCCTGTGACTCTGCATCCTCACGCGTGGCCGAAGCTATATCGGACTTCTACTTATTCCAGTTTACTCACTTAAGTTAGGAGTTAGGTAGTTAGGAATTAGCAGAAGTCATTCATACAAGCCACATACACAATTACTATGCTCGATACCCATTTATACAAAATACAATGCAATACTTAAGTACAATACGAGATTCGAATACAGGTCATCATCATTCATACATTTCATGAATTATACAAACTATTGTTCAAGACAAATATCAAGAACAATGTAAACAAGCACAGGTAAGTGCAATATAGTCCGATTCGTGCATTTATCTTATTAGGTGATCAAATAAGCACACAAATCGGGGTAACCAGATTAGGATACAGGGCATGAAGAAATCATACCTTTCACCGTTGTACTTGTATCCCAACGTTCCTCCGGTGTTCACAAATCAAATCCTATTATACATACATACAGTTGAATGATTAATCTATCTATCATTAACTTAACCCGATTACTCTTACGTTTACTAATCCATACTTACTAAGTCTTGCACTACAATACTTATATTTTATTTACTTACTCCTAATTACTTAACAATGGTTTACTTACATATATATGCACATATGTATAGGTGGGTATACATATACATATATATATATATATATAACTATTATTTAATTTAATTAAATTAATTTTTTTTTTGAATGACTCGACCGAACTTGCAAGTCCGGTCGCAAGTTCGGTCCAAGTCAGTAAGGAATTACGCTGGAGAATTACAGGGCCGACCGACCTTGCAAGTCCGGTCCCAAGGTCGGTCCATTCCATTAAGTTTCGTATGTGAAAATTTTAGCCCGACCGACCTTGCAAGTCCGGTCGCAAGGTCGGTCCATTCCAGTAGCTTACTCGACGGAAATTTTTCTGGCCGACCGAACTTGCAAGTCCGGTCGCAAGTTCGGTCCATTCCAGAAGGTTACTGACGGGAGAATTTTCTGGTCCGACCGAACTTGCAAGTCCGGTCGCAAGTTCGGTCATTCCAGAAGCATTCCCGTCTTTGTAAATCTGGGCTCGGCCGACCTTGCAAGTTCGGTCCTAAGGTCGGTCCGGCCCAGTATTTGCATTTTAATTTCTGTTTTCAGTTCTCTCTTTTCACCCATTACTTCCCCATTGTTCCTACACTTATTCCCACATGTTACAACATTAATTAAACCTCCTAATACCCCTTAGTTCATCCACCAAGTTCCTTACTAAATCCATCGATCATCTTACACAATCTCCTCATTTCCTTTCCATACTTACAACAGTTTTGCATCCTTCAATGCTACAGATTTTTGTTCCAACTTCCAACATCCAATACTTCCTCTACCAATGTCACTCCTAGCATCCCAAACACCTCCTCTTACCAAGCCAATTCATTTCCAAGCAATTGTACCATCTATACCCATGTCCAACATTCATTTTACCAAATCTTGCACACTATTTCTTCTTAGTTCCACAATGCAATCTAATACCTCTTTGCTACAGATTTTGACACTTACTCTCCCCTTCTCTAACCACCTCTTCTAATGTCATCTCTAGAGTTCCGAGTACATCACAATACATTATCTATCTCTCCCAATCTACTCCTTTATCTTTCTCTATCAAAATTTGTTACAACATCTATTAGCCACCTAGTTTCTAGATCACTAAGTGTTATAATCCTAGGCAAATTTTGCCATCGTCTCCCCTATATTTTATACACTCTCACCACAATGTTTCCTCACACATTAACATCATCTCACCTGTTTATACACAACATCAATATACAAGCTCCCATACACAATTACCAATACTAAAACACTACTAAAAATTCCTGCACTCAACAACCCAATACCCAACTAAGTTTCAATACATTTTACATGTCTTTCAACGGTTTTAAACACTTAGATTCTCCTATACAATATATTGCTACACAATACCATTTTCATTACTCATTTCAAACTTCTAAAAATCTGTTACATCCATATATATACAAGGCTACACAAAGGTGAGTATCCTTACCTTGTTTCTCTTCTAATTTCTTTTCTTCTTCTTGCTTCTTCTTTTCCTCTTCTCCTCCTCTTCTCACCGGTTTCTAAACCAATTCTAACACTACACCCATACATATACATACTTCAATACACCATACTAACTTTAAGCATCATTTGAGTTCTAATGCACATTCTAAGGTTTAGGAGTCTCATTACCTTGCAAGGGTGCAAATGAAGCTTGGAGTGGTTCAAGAACAAGATTTCCAACTCCTTCAACAAGCCGAAATCGGCTAGAGTGCAAAGAAACCAAACAAGGTTTTAGCTTCATTTTCGTTTTGCCCATGAGGCTAGAAAAACAAAGGAGTTTCAAGAAGATTTTTACCTTAAAATGACAAGGAGGAAGAGGTGGTTCTAATGGTGGTCTTGAAACTCCAAATGCTCCATACCCATGGAGATGAAAGTTGTTGTTTTCGATTTTTGAAAAGATAGGAATGTAGCTCTTGATGAGAGGATTCCAATGGTGTAGTTTTTATAATTTTTGGAAGAGATTCAAGGGGGTTACAAGAGGAGAGAAGTAGAGTTTTGTGTGGGTGTTTCCATTTCTCCATGGAAATCGCTGGAAGAGGAAGAATAAGAGAAAAGAGAGAGTGAGGGTGGGGGATTTACGTGAGAGAGGGAGATAGAGATAGAGAGAGAGTGTGAGAGTGTGGGGTAATAAAGTAGTGAGTGTTTACTTTATTAGTTTTGTAGTTTTGTAAATAAGGGAGTGAGTGTGTGAGAGAGTGTGAGTGAGGGGTCCAAATCGGACATACACACAGCACACACATACATTTTACTTTTTATTTTAAAAGTGGACACATAAGTTTGTGTTATTTATGTTTCTACCCCCACTTCTCGTTTTTGACAGTTTTTACTAATTTCTCGTTTTATTGACTTCATTGGTTCTAAAGCTTCACCAATTTTATTAATGATTATTTAGTTGACCAGAATTGTTACGAATCTATTTGACCCGCTTAAAGTCACGTTTTCTCGGTTACCTCGAAAAACGCGCTTTAAGGTTCGTTAGTGATTTTAATCCGTTTTAAGGATCCGTTTTCTTTGGGATTTGTTCCCATATATTATTTAGGTCTTATTAAACCTTCAAAATCCATATAATACTCTAACCGAGGTCTCATACCTCCTATGGTTATTTAACGCTTATTTAGCGTTTTCCGCTTTTTAAGCGTTTCTTTATTTCTTTTGGATTTATTTTTCCTTACTAGTATTAATTAGGTACCATTAGGTCCTTAAATACGTATTAGATTAATTTTAATCCCTATATTTAAGTTCGGGGTATTTCAAGCAGTATGGTGGACGAATGTATATTCGAGAATATTCATCACCGGAGTCTCGAATGAATGTCTATAAGCTGGGGAGTGGATGGATGTCGATGGTGTGCGATCACATGTGCAGACCGAGTGCATGGCTTAATTGGTGTACTGCACCTTTGTCATCTATTTAATTTAATACACCCATAACCATGAGCATATTTAATTCCTGTATGAGTGAGGTGAATGTGTTATAGCTTTGCTCCAAAATGAATTGTCGTGAGTGGTTGTGATCATGTGCAGCCACATAATAATAAATATCACCAGTAACGTGAATGTCATAAAGTGCTGATGTGTGTATCAATTACCGTCATGAATATGGAGTACTAAACAACCACCATAAATTATGTCCTATCCGGGAGAGAATGTGAACGTCCGGATCCGGATGTTGAACTGGACAGAATGATGCTAACTCTCGGCTCTTGTACGCACTTGCATATTCAGATGCATGTCGGGACATAACGTTAACATGGTTTACATTCTTCGTTATAGCTCTGTTTCACTCTCCGTTTACTGCGTTGCAAAGCTTGTGAAGTAATCTATGCATTTCCAATATATTTTCCTACATTTGACACATAAAATGTATCAGTTCATAACAAAACATATGATAAGTGAGAAATATGACATGAAATGTTGTGAAAATAGGAAGAATTAAAGCACTAAAAATAGATGTATTTCACACTTATCAAACTTCCTCACATTTAGCTTTTGCTTGTCCTCAAGCAAATAAAGAATAAAACTATCTCTAAGGCCGTAGTATCGAACCTCAGAATCAAACAAGTGTAGAAGGAAATCAAGCAAAATGACAATCAAAAGAATAATCCTACTCTTAGTTGTAAGTTTTCGCAAATAGTGAAAAAGAGTGAAGTTAAAAACATGGAGAAGTTAGATTATAGAAACTGAATCAGAATAGTTTGGGATCTTTCACCATTTCTTTCCTTTAACCTTTGGATGACAAGGGGTGTGAAGTAACACCATATTCCGTGATACCTTTCAACACCACGTACTCATGATCAGAAATAAAAAATTAAACTGCAATTAACTTTTCTTTCGCATGTAAAAACTTTCTTCTTCAAGAAATATATACAAAACAAACGAATTATTGTGAATTGTAGAGTTATTCCGTAACCCATACTTTTCTCTCTATCCTTGTAACGGTGTTGGGCCAACTATCCCAGATCCTGAGACCTTAGGTAGATAGGTGTTAAGGCACCCCTAGGACTTAATAACCGGATAGACGGGGCCTGCTTTTGTTAGGAAAACTTTTGATCAGCGGAGTACCTTGCCTTATCCTTTCATTCCAAACTTTCACAGCATTTCCAAAATCACGAACTAGACTGATTCAGTTTTCATAATCAGCTAATCCACCAAATTTCAGTGAAAATAGATATAATTTGAATAAAACTATATAAACAAACAGCCTAAAGCAGAAAGATTCTTGAGGTGGTCATCAGGCTCGTTTTCAAATCAACCCAATTTTATTTTTTTTGGCACTTAAAAGAGATAATTCTTTCAAAAGAAGAGGACAAACAAAAACAAATGTGGCATTACGTGCAATTGTCAATATTTAGAAAGTACCACTACTTCCTCACACTTAAGAGGTGCAATGTCCTCATTGTTCACAAATTAAAACCAATAAAAGGACTTTCTAAATAGTGCAAACTCATCAAGGATTCCATTCAGGACAATCTTGGACTGATATATAAAAATAAGCATTAAGCATAATAAATCATCTTAGGCTGAGCACATTAAAAATAAAGGAAATTGAAACTCCTCTGATATTGTAGATTGAGGAAGGTTCCCTTACTCACACTTAAGCTCATGCATGGGGTAGTAGCTTTCCTCACACTTGCGTTCATGCAAGTGTCCAGTCTTGGAGAGCATCAAACACCACAAAAAGTTTTTTACCTACACACGCTCACAACTACCACAAAAAACGCTGAAAGCGGTTCATTAAAGCACAGGCACTATTTCCACGTCTAAATAAAAGAAAAACAGAAATAAACCAGAAAACAAAAATAAAACAAAACAAAACAAAAAGTTAACCACTGGGTTGCCTCCCAGCAAGCTGCCCGTCTTTATAGTCTTTGGCTAGACTCCTACTTTGTTATCCTGGATCAAAAATAAAAGTAGACAACAGTTTTGCCAGGAAAACAAAATAGGTAGTAATTAAAAGCAAACCACCTGGATCAAAACAAAGTGTTACGTTGGCTAATAAAATAGGAAAGTAAATACTCCACAAAACCTAGTGTTTGAAGAGGTATTGCTGGTAACACTGCTCTATCAGAAGACTAGGTGTGAATGGCTCTTCTTCCTCAAATTCAAGGACATAAATGTCCTCCTCCTTTTGTTGAGGCTTTTGAAGGCAAGGTGGGAGTTGCTGATGACTTGGTGGTAGTGGTGTTTTCTCCTCAGATTCAAGAATATAGATATCCTTTTCTGGTTGGTGAGGCTGCATGGGAACTTCATTTTGGCACACAATTACGGTAGAAGCTTTAATTTCTTCATCTTCAATGAACTCGATCGTAACTGGTGCTTCTACCGGCTCGTAGGTAAGTGCAGACAACATATCTTCAAATTCCAGTTGCTCCTCTTGTGTTGGGGATGGAGAGGGAGGAGAACACAAATTGTTAAATATTTGCTTCACCTCTTCTTCAGATAATACACTCCAGATAAGTTTCTCCATCGCTTCATCAGAACCCGTAGCTTCAAGAATATCTGGTTCGAATCGATCTTCACTCCTTGGAGTCACCACTGGAAATCTCTTCTAGTGGCTCAGCCTGACTTGGGAGGAATTCGTATGCCCTCTGTGTAGATTGCTGTTTGTTCTGATTGAAGTAGTAATATCCCAACTGATCTTCTTTATACTGCGTATTAGCCTACTCAACTTCCCACCAATACAGCTTTCGATTTGACTGTTGAGGTGGTTGATAATCCTTGACCAACCTTTGATAAGAGGATATCTCGTCTTGCATACGCGTCCAATCCAATTCAATCAACAATCTTCTCACCTCTTCCTTATCGTTTTCCATCGTTACTAATTAGCCTATAAAAACAAAAATAAAATAAAAAGAAATAGAGAGTAAAAAATGATAATATTAAAGTTGAGATTTTAGCATCTGGGGATCAGTTTATTCACTCTGTGGTCTCCCTTAATAATACTTCTTTTTTCTCCTCCTTTGTGTATGCTAAACCTGATGTTGATAGTCGTGTTAGTCTCTAGAGCCAACTACTTTCCCTTAAAGATCCCTCTGAGCTGCCTTGGGCTATTTCTGGGGATTTCAATTCCATTATATCTCTGGAGGAGAAGAAAGGGGGTGTTAGGGTCCTAAATAGGGGCAATATAGCTTTTGCTGATTGGGTTCACTCCAACTCTTTCATTTCTCTCCCTGCTAAGGGTACTCTTTTCACCTGGTCTAATGGCTCTATTTTTGAGAGGCTTGATAGAACTCTTGTTTCAGACAACTGGTTTGATTTATTTCCCTTTTCACATTGTCTAAATCTTCCTAGGATAGGATCTGATCACTCCCCTGTTGTGTCTGTCTTCTAGGACAAGGCCAGCTGCCCTTTTGGGCCTAAACCTTTTAGATTTCAAGTGGCTTGGTCCACCCACCCCTCTTATCTTGAAACGGTCAATTCGTCCTGGGTCAAAGATGCTCATATCTCCAGTAATCTTGAATCTGTTGATGTTACTCTTTCTTCTTGGAACAGAACCACCTTTGGTAATATCTTTCACAAAAAGAGAAGACTTTTAGCCAGACTTAATGGTATTCAAAAGGCCTTAGAGGTCAGACAGTCTCCCAAAATGAGGAAACTGGAAGAAAATCTTAGGAAGGAGTTGGAGCAGGTTCTTATTTGTGAGGAAATGCTCTGGTATCAAAAGTCTAGAGAGAAATGGTTACAGTTTGGTGATAGAAATACCAAATATTTCCATAGGAAAACTTTGATCCGTAGAGGTAGGAATAAGATTCTGTGCCTTGAGGATGAGAATGGTGTCCTAGTGGAGGGTGAGGATAACCTTATGAATTTAGCTTCTGGTTTTTTCAAGAAGCTTTTCTCTGATGACTCCCCTGTTGATCAGAATCCCAGTTTTCATTCGTTTCCCCAGCTTGGAGTTGACCAGTTATCTGCTCTAAAGGAGCCCCCTTCCCTTTCTGAAATTGAACTAGTTGTTAGGAGCATGGGTGATTTTAAGGCTCCGGGCCCTGATGGCTTTCCCGTCTGGTTCTTTAAACATCATTGGGATACTGTGGGTCCCAACCTTTTTGAGATGGTTAAAGCTGCCTTCTGTTCTGGTAGCTTCAAAAAAGAGCTTAATTCCACTCTCCTTTGCCTTATTCCTAAAATTCAAACTCCCTCTTCTATGAAACATTTTAGACCTATCTCTCTGTGTAATGTTGCTTATAAAGTTCTTGCTAAGACCTTAGCGAATAGGTTAAAATCTATTTTATCTGATGTTGTTTCTCCTTTCCAGAACAGTTTTGTTCCTCAGAGACATATTCAGGATAATCATGTCATTATGCAGGAAGTCCTTCATGCTATGGGCAAAACCAAAGCTAAAGATGGTTGGATTATCATGAAGGTGGATTTAGAAAAAGCATATGATAAACTGTCTTGGCATTTTATCAGAAACACTTTGGAATGTCTTTGTTTTCCTCCTGAGTTCATTGAGCTTATCATGTTTTGTGTAAATTCTGTCTCCTTTAAAGTCCTTTGGAATGGAGCCCAATCTGTTGAATTTTGCCCTTCTAAAGGGCTGAGACAGGGTGATCCACTCTCACCTTATCTGTTTGTCCTGTGTCTTGAGAGATTATCTCATATGATTGTCTCAGCAGTTGATTCTCATAACTGGGCTCCTATTAAACTTTGTAATAAAGGTCCTGCTCTGTCTCATATTTTTTTCGCGGATGATCTTGTGCTTATGGGTAAGGCTACTTCTGCTAATGCTTTAGCTATGAAAAACGTGCTTAATTCTTTCTGTGCTGCTTCTGGTCAAAGTGTAAGCTTTGACAAATCCAGAGTTCTGTTTTCGAAAAATGTGTTACCTAATGTTCGAGTTAGCATTAGCAGATCCTTAGGTATCCCCTTGGTGATATGTTTGGGAGGTATTTAGGTATCAACCTTGTGCAGGGCAGGTCGAGTCCGAATGATTTTGCTGAACTGATTGAGAAACTTAGGAAAAGAGTGGATGGTTGGAAGGCCAAGTCTTTGTCCTTTGCGGGTAGATTAGTTCTCACTAAATCTGTTTTGGAAGCTTCCTCCACCTTCCAAATGATGTCCCAAAAGATTCCCTCCAAATGTTGCCACAAGCTGGAAAGAATATGTAGGAATTTTTAGTGGGGTCATTCTGAAAGTGAAAGGAAGTTACACACTGTAGCATGGTCTACTATTTGTCAGCCTAAAGATAAGGGCGGCCTTGGTTTGAGGAGTCTTACTTGCATGAATAGGGCTTGTTTTGCTAAATTAGGCTGGAGACTTATTCATAATCAAAACAGTTTATGGGGTAGAATCCTCCTAAACAGATACCAGAATTTATCCCATAGAAACCCTTCACCCACTTGGAGAAATATCCTCCTTAGTCAAGATATCATTGAGGCTGGATCTAAATGGAATTTAGGTGATGGGGAATTCATTAAATTTTGGACTGATAAGTGGTTATATAAAGAACCTCTTATTTCCTTGGCTCATAATAGTGTTGGCTTAGATCTGTCTTCAACTGTGAATCATTATTGGTCTGCTCCTTCTGGTTGGAATTTTAATCTCTTATCTAACCATCTTCCTCCTAGGGTGCTTCACACCCTCTCGGGTAAGATTGTTAGGGAAGGGGTTGAGGACAAAGTTATTTGGGATGGTAGTAAGGATGGGCATCTGTCTGTTTCTCAGGCCTATAGTCTATTAGTTAATCAAGGGAACACTAATAATATCTGGAAAATGATTTGGTCATTACAAGTTCCTGAAAGGGTGAAATCCTGCCTCGGGTTTATAGCTCATAATGCTCTTAAATCGAAGAATTTATTGTTTAAACATGGTCTGATTGCAGACGACTCTGCAGCGCCTGTGGTGAGAGGGAAAATACTGAGCATATTATCAGGTGTTGCAAAGTTGCTGCTGAAACTTGGAGGAGTTTATACAGGAAGTTTAATCTTAACCCTTTCCCTAGTGATTGTTCCCTTATGTCTTGGTTATCTTACAATTTAAACTGTAAACAACACTCTCCTGCTTTAAATGGAATTGCTTGGGCTAGAGTATTTGCAGTGACATGTCATGTGTTATGGTATTGGCGCAATTTTAAATTTCATGAAAATTCTAATGTGGTGCTGTTGCCTGATGAATTGTTATGGAATAGGCTGAATTCTTGGCTGAGATCCCCTGGGGCATCTGGTATTAGAAGTGCCACGCAGAACATAAGGGCGCTTGTGGCATGGGAGGCTCCACCTCCTGGAGTCTTTAAAATCAATGCAGACGCTTCCAAACTCTCCTCTGGACAAGCTACGGCAGCATCTTTTGTAGAAACCAAGAAGGAAGCTGGAGCTTTGGTACTATGAGGAAGCTTGGAGATTCTACTGTAATTGAGGCTGAGATGTGGGGTATTTTTGATGGTCTATGCAAGCTAGGAGGTTGCACATTCAACAAGTCATTGTTGAATCAGACTCGGCGGAGGTGATCAGCCTGCTCAAGGCTTCGGTGAAGAATCCCATTGTGGAGAACATCAAAACAGCTTGTTTAGAGCTAATTAGTTTGTTTACTACTTGTTCCTTGAGGAAAATCTCTCGTGTGCAGAATGCCTTAGCTGATTTGTTATCTAAAGAGGCTCACAACATTGGTAGTGATTTCTCTTATTTGGAGGATCCTCCTCCTTCCTGTATGTGTATTCTTGAGGGTGAGAGTTCCTCTCTCACTCAAATTAATGAATAAAAGTATATATCCTTTTGATCGAAAAAAAAAATATAAAAAGAAACACAAAAACAAAATTAATTAAATAGAATAGCAAAGAAGAACAAAATATAAATAAAGAGACTAACCTAAATAAATAAAATAAAGTAACTAAAAAAATAACGAAACTAAAAAGAAAAGAAAGATAAATACTAATTAAAATAAAACGAAAAATAACAATTAAACAATAAAAACTAAACAAATGAACATTTTAAAAAATAATGACAAGGAAATTAAGAAAAATAAAATACACGTAAACACAAAACTTACGTAAAACAGCAAAATAATAAAAGAGAAGGAATAAAAAAAAACAAAAGTAACGTAATGCTAAACAGAACGTGATACTACACTAAAAAAAATAGAGTAGCAATAAATTAAGCTAATGAAGTACGACAAAGAAATTAAGTAAACAGAAAATTAAAGAAAAAAGGAAAAAAAATAAAATAAATAAATAAATCGGAACCTAATACTAGCAAATCAAAACAAACAGAATCCAATCTTAAAAGTTGGAACAACAGTATACGTAATTCTAGCCTAATCGATTTGGATACGAAATAAAAATCAACAAAGTTAGAAAAGAAAAAAATGAATATAAATATTACTAAAATAAAAGGGGGAAAACTACACTACTAGCAATTAGAAGTAAACACCAGGTGATCAACCTACTTCTAATCAAATTAATCCTAATCGAAATAACTAATGAAAAAGATAAAGTAAATCTATATATATAAAAAACAAAACAAATAAGCCTAAACTAATACGTAAAGCAAAACCAAAGTAATAAAAAACGAAAGAAAAGTTAAAGAAAAATAAACGAAATCGAAAAATAAAAATTAAAAATAAAAAGTAACTGAATGAAATCGAATGGTATGTTACTGCATCAACGACAAAAGAGTCATAAGAATCAAAAACGGAGAAGATGACGAAATAGTCAAAAGAATTGAATAAAAATAACACTAAAATAAAGGAAGAGCACAAGATAATGAGAGAGTAAAAATAAACTAAAGAAAATAAGAAGAATCACGTAAAGATCAAGTAAAAAAAAACAATTAACAACCTAACACGCACGTAAGTGAATTAGATAAAAAAAATGAAATTGTACCAACTAAACAAAATACAAAAATAAAAGAAGATAAAATAAAATCTCAATCAGATAAATAAAAATGTCAATTAACCATGTCAGATGTCCCCGACAACGGCGTCAAAAACTTGTTAGCAGAAATATGTGACTACTTCTACCTAGAAGTGTACCTATCATTTTGCGGGTATAGTGAATGAGTGGGTTGTCGATCTCAGGGACCTCGTTCAATTAATTGACAAATTAAATTAACATAATTGAGAAAACTAAGCTAAACTAATAAAACAGAAATTGTCACTTTTTGAATGGGTTTTACTAGTCTAAACAAAATTAAATAAATAAAGGAATTAAAAGAATAAATAAAACAAATAAGCAAAATAAAACAAATAACGGGTTAAAAATATAATAATTAAAAGACGCTCCCCGAGTTGGTCTGCTGACCTGATTCTTCAGATTTTATTATTAACTCTTCCCCTAACTTTTTATAATTCACTCAGAAACTTTAAATAATTCATCAACGGCTAAGTCTAATCAATCCTAACTAGTTGTTAAAACTAGCAGCAGACTAATGCTCTAATCCGGACACAACTAATCGCATAAAGAACAGTTTCTATGAGAGTCCGATTAACCTATAGGCGGAATCACGCTTCTAGTCATTAATCAGGTTTGACTTCTTATGTCTAGTTTACTATCTCAGCTCTCGCGTGTTGATTAGAAGACTATAAAATTATCTTAATTATTAGCCAGATAATTAAAACACATTAAGAATGGAAATCGAACTAATTATAATAACAAAATTGTATGGAAAAATTAATAAAACATAATCGTCAAGAATTAGCTCACTTCCCAACTCGGGAAGCTAAAAATAAACTACTCACTCATTATTTCAAAGATGAAAACAAACATTAAAACAAATATCAAATGTCACGTAACAAACAAGAATGTAAAAATAAATAAAGTAACAAAACAGTTACTGAAAACCCTCGGTTTCTTTTGTCCGTGAACTCGGTGAACTGCTGCTCTGAACTACTGCTCGCTTTCGCACTGCAGACCGCTGCTAATGGTTGGGTGGTTGATTCTCGATTTGCCTGTTCCTGCTCTACTACTCGCGCTGGACTGCTGCTCTCCTCAACTCTGATGTCGGCCAAGGGGTAATGTTTGTGGTGTATAGAAAGTGACGGTGTGCGGGTATGTATATGCGAGAACGGGAGTTGGTAGGTGGAAGTGGTGGTCGGTCTGCGGTAACGTAATTCTCAGTTTAATTCGGTGGAGGGATTGATGATGATGGATGATGGATGATGATGAGTGTACGAAGGTGGAGATGGTGGTGTCGGGTGGATGATGTTGAAGGTGTGGGCGTCTGGAAAGTAATCGAACAGGTTGGATAAAAGTGGTGGATGGATGTACGTGAGAGGGAGTATGGTATCGATGGATTATAGCAGTGGTGTTCGGTTGGTGATCGGTGGTAATATGAAGAATATGGTGTATGGTGGGCTATGATGGATGGATAGAGGCGGCGCGCTAGGCTTTTGCTCTGGCCTGCATTGATTCGGTGATGAGCGAACGGATTTGGTGGTGAATGATGGATGTGTCAAACTGGAAGATTATGGTGAATGGGATAGATGGATGTGAGTGAAGGTGGATGGTGGTGACGAGAGTATGGCTGGTTTGGTCGATGGTATGTGGTAACGGAAGAGGGAGTACTTGGCTTGGTGGCTGGAGAATGATGATGCGGTGGTGATGTTGTGATGGGAGGATGGTGGCGTGGTGTAATGGATGGGGGTGAATGGGTATGGAGCAGGTATGGGGCTTGGGAGTAGCGAAGGAGCGTGAGAGATTTATATTGGATGGAGATTGAATGTGGTGGTAGTCTGTTGGATTGATGCCGATGGAGCAGTCGGTGTGTGTGCGTTGCGGGCGTGAATGGAAACGAGGGAAGGCGGATGGAACAACCCGAGCCTTCGTTGTCTGCTCTCGATCCATGTAATAGTGGAGACAAGTTACAGCCATTGCTGGTAATATTCTTCGTGTGAGTGCCGACAGGAGCAGTATGGTGGACGAATGTATATTCGAGAATATTCATCGCTGGAGTCTCGAATGAATGTCTATAAGCTGGGGAGTGGATGGATGTCGATGGTGTGCGATCACATGTGCAGACCGAGTGCATGGCTGAGTTGGTGTACTACACCTTTGTCATCTATTTAATTTAATACACCCATAACCATGAGCATATTTAATTCCCGTATGAGTGAGGAAAATGTGTTATAGCTTTGCTCCAAAATGAATTGTCGTGAGTGGTTGTGATCATGTGCAGCCACATAATAATAAATATCACCAGCAACGTGAATGTCATAAAGTGCGGATGTGTGTATCAATTACCGTCATGAATATGGAGTACTAAACAGCCACCGTAAATTATGTCCTGTCCGGGAGAGAATATGAACGTCCGGATCCGGACGTTGAACTGGACAGAATGATGCTAACTCTCGGCTCTTGTACGCACTTGCATATTCAAATGCATGTCGGGACATAACGTTAACATGGTTTACATTCTTCATTGTAGCTCTGTTTCACTCTCCGTTTATTGCGTTGCAAAGCTTGTGAAGTAATCTATGCATTTCCAATATATTTTCCTACATTTGACACATAAAATGTATCAGTTCATAACAAAACATAATATAAGGAAAAACATATGATAAGTGAGAAATATGACATGAAATGTTATGAAAATAGGAAGAATTAAAGCACTAAAAATAGATGTATTTCGCACTTATCAAACTTCCTCACATTTAGCTTTTGCTTGTCCTCAATTAAATAAAGAATAAAACTATCTCTAAGGCCGTAGTATCGAACCTCAGAATCAAATAAGTGTAGAAGGAAATCAAGCAAAATGACAATCAAAAGAATAATCCTCCTCTTAGCTGTAAGTTTTCTCAAACAGTGAAAAAGAGTGAAGTTAAAAACATGGAGAAGTTAGATTATAGAAACTGAAACAGAATAGTTTGGGATCTTCCAGCATTTCTTTCCTTTAACCTTTGGATGACAAGGGGTGTGAAGTAACACCTTATTCCGTGATACCTTTCAACACCACGTACTCATGATCAAAAATAAAAAATTAAACGGCAATTAACTTTTCTTTCACATGTAAAAACTTTCTTTTTCAAGAAATATATACAAAACAAACGAATTATTGTGAATTGTAGAGTTATTCCGTAACCTAGACTTTTCTTTCTATCCTTGTAACGGTGTTGGACCAGCTATCCCAGATCCCGAGACCTTAGGTAGATAGGTGTTAAGGCACCCCTAGGACTTAATAACCGGATAGCCGAGGCCTGCTTTTGTTAGGAAAACTTTTGATCAGTGGAGTACCTTGCCTTATCCTTTCATTCCAAACTTTCACATCATTTCAAAAATCCCTAACTAGACTGATTCAGTTTTCATAATCAGCTAATCCCCCAAATTTCAGTGAAAATAGATATAATTTGAATAAAACTAGATAAACAAACAGCCTAGAGCAGAAAGATTCTTGAGGTGGTCATCAGGCTCGTTTTCAAATCGACCCAATTTTTTTTGGCACTTAAAAGAGATACTCCTTTCAAAAGAAGAGGACAAACAAAAACAAATGTGGTATTACGTGCAATTGTCAATATTTAGAAAGTACCTCTACTTCCTCACACTTAAGAGGAGCAATGTCCTCATTGTTCACAAATTAAAACCAAGAAAAGGACTTTCTAAATATTGCAAACTCATCAAGGATTCCATTCAGGACAATCATGGACTGATATATTAAAATAAGCATTAAGCATGATAAATCATCTTAGGCTGAGCACATTTAAAATAAAGGAAATGGAAACTCCCTTGATATCATAGATTGAGGAAGGTTCCCTTCCTCACACTTAAGCTCGTGCATGGGGTAGTAGCTTTCCTCACACTTGCGTTCATGCAAGTGTCCAGCCTTGGAGAGCATCAAACACCACAAAAAGTTTTTCACCTACACATGCTCACAACTACCACAAAAAACGCTGAAAGCACAGGCACTATTTCCACGTCTAAATAAAAGAAAACAGAAATAAACCAGAAAACAAAAATAAAACAAAAAAACAAAAAGTTAACCACTGGGTTACCTCCCAGCAAGTTGTCGGTCTATATAGTCTTTGGCTAGACTCCTGCTTTGTTATCCTGGATCAAAAATAAAAGTAGACACAGTTTTGCCAGGAAAACAAAATCGGCAGTAATTAAAAGTAACCACCTGGATCAAAACAAAGCGTTACGTTGGCTAATAGAATAGGAAAGTAAATACTCCACACAACCTGGTGTTTGAGGAGGTATTGCTGGTAACACTGCTCTATAAGAAGACCAGGTGTGAATGGCTCTTCTTCCTCAAATTCAAGGACATAAATGTCCTCCTCCTTTTGTTGAGGCTTTTGAAGGCAAGGTGGGAGTTGCTGATGACTTGGGGGTAGCGGTGTTATCTCCTCAGATTCAAGAATATAGATATCCTTTTCTGGTTGGTGAGGCTGCATGGGAACTTCAATTTGGCAAACAATTACGGCAGAAGCTTTAATTTCTTCATCTTCAATGAACTCGATCGTAATGGTGTTTCTACCGGCTCGTAGGTAAGTGCAGACAACATATCTTCAAATTCTAGTTGCTCCTCTTGTGTTGGGGATGGAGAGGGAGGGGAACACAAATTGTTAAATATTTGCTTCACCTCTTCTCAGATAATACACTCCAGATAAGTTTCTCCATCGCTTCATCAGAACCCGTAGCTTCAAGAATATCTGGTTCGAATCGATCTTCACTCCTTGGAGTCACCACTGGAAATCTCTTCTAGTGGCTCAGCCTGACTTAGGAGGAATTCGTCTGCCCTTTGTGTAGATTACTGTTTGTTCTGATTGAAGTAGTAATATCCCAACTGATCTTCTTTATATTGCGTATTAGCCTACTCAACTTCCCACCAATACAGCTTTCGATTTGACTGTTGAGGTGGTTGATAATCCTTGACCAACCTTTGATAAGGGAATATCTCGTCTTGCATACGCGTCCAATCCAATTCAATCAACAATCATCTCACCTCTTCCTTATCGTTTTCCATCGTTACTAATTAGCCTATAAAAACAAAAAAAAATAAAAAGAAATAGAGAGTAAAATAGAACTAATAATATAAAACGATACACAAAAACAAAATTAATTAAATAGAATAGCAAAGAAGAACAAAAATATAAATAAAGAGACTAACCTAAATAAATAAAATAAAGTAACTAAAATAAATAACGAAACTAAAAAGAAAAGAAAGATAAATACTAATTAAATTAAAACGAAAAATAACAATTAAAACAATAAAAACTAAACAAATGAACATTTTAAAAAATAATGACAAGGAAATTAAGAAAAATAAAATACACGTAAACACAAAACTTACGTAAAACAGCTCAATAATAAAAGAGAAGGAATAAAAATAAAACAAAAGTAACGTAATGCTAAACAGAACGTGATACTACACTAAAAAAATAGAGTAGCAGTAAATTAAACTAATGAAGTACGACAAAGAAATTAAGTAAACAGAAAATTAAAGAAAAAAGGGAAAAAATAAAAAATATATAAATCGGAACCTAATACTAGCAAATCAAAACAAAAACATAATCCAATCTTAAAAGTTGGAACAACAGTATACGTAATTCTAGCCTAATCGATTTGGATACAAAATAAAAATCAACAAATTAGAAAATAAAAAAATGAATAAAAATATACTAAAATAAAAGGGGGAAAACTACACTACTAGCAATTAGAAGTTAACACCAGGTGATCAACCTACTTCTAATCAAATTAATCCTAATTGAAATAACTAATGAAAAAGATAAAGTAAATATATATATATAAAACAAAACAAATAAGCCTAAACTAATATGTAAAGCAAAACCAAAGTAATAAAAAAACGATAGAAAAGTAAAAGAAAAATAAACGAAATCGAAAAATAAAAATTAAAAATAAAAAGTAACTGAATGAAATCGAATGGTATGTAAAGAATTACTATACTTACTGCATCAACGACAAAGGAGTCATAAGAATCAAAAACGGGAGAAGATGACGAAATAGTCAAAAGAATTGAATAAAAATAACACTAAAATTAAGGAAGAGCACAGAATAATGCGAGAGTAAAAATAAAATAAAGAAAATAAGAAGAATCACGTAAAGATCAAGTAAAAAAAACAATTAATAACCTAACACGCACGTAAGTGAATTAGATAAAAAAAAAAATCGTACCAACTAAACAAAATACAAAAATAAAAGAAGATAAAATAAAATCTCGATTCTGCCTGTTCCCACTCTACTACTCTCGCGCTGGACTGCTGCTCTCCTCAACTTTGATGTCGGCCAAGGGGTAATGTTTGTGGTGTATAGAAAGTGACGGTGTGCGGGTATGTATATGCGAGAACGGGAGTTGGTAGGTGGAAGTGGTGGTCGGTCTGCGGTAATGTAATTCTCAGTTTAATTCGGTGGAGGGATTGATGATGATGGATGATGATGAGTGTACGAAGGTGGAGATGGTGGTGTCGGGTGGATGATGTTGAAGGTGTGGGTGTCTGGAAAGTAATCGAACAGGTTGGATAAAAGTGGTAGATGGATGTGCGTGAGAGGGAGTATGGTATCGATGGATTATAGCAGTGGTGTTCAGTTGGTGATCGGTGGTAATATGAAGAATATGGTGTATGATGGGCGATGGATGGATAGAGGCGGCGCTAGGCCTCTGCTCTGGCCTGCATTGATTCGGTGATGAGCGAACGGATTTGGTGGTGAATGATGGATGTGTCAAACTGGAAGATTATGGGGAATGGGATGGATGGATGTGAGTGAAGGTGGATGGTAGTGACGGGAGTATGGCTGGTTTGGTCGACGGTATGTGGTAACGGAAGAGGGAGTACTTGGCTTGGTGGCTGGAGAATGATGGTGCGGTGGTGATGTTGTGATGGGAGGATGGTGGCGTGGTGTAATGGATGGGGGTGAATGGGTATGGAGCAGGTATGGGGCTTGGGAGCAGCGAAGGAGCGTGGGAGATTTATATCTGATGGAGATTGAATGTGGTGGTAGTCTGTTGGATTGATGCCGATGGAGCAGTCGGTGTGTGTGAGCTACGGGCGTGAATGGAAACGAGTGAAGGCGGATTGAACAACCCGAGCCTTCACTGTCTGCTCTCGATCCATGTAATAGTGGTGACAAGTCAGAGCCATTGCTGGTAATATTCTTCGTGTGAGTGCCGACAGGAGCAGTATGGTGGATGAATGTATATTTGATAATATTCATCGCTGGAGTCTCGAATGAATGTCTATAAGCTGGGGAGAGGATGGATGTCGATGGTGTGCGATCACATGTGCAGACCGAGTGCATGGCTGAGTTGGTGTACTGCACCTTTGTCATCTATTTAATTTAATACACCCATAACCATGAGCATATTTAATTCCCGTATGAGTGAGGTGAATGTGTTATAGCTTTGCTCCAAAATGAATTGTCGTGAGTGGTTGTGATCATGTGCAGCCACATAATAATAAATATCACCAGCAACGTGAATGTCATATAGTGCTGATGAGTGTATCAATTACCGTCATGAATATGGAGTACTAAACAGCCACCGTAAATTATGTCCTGTCCTGGAGAGAATGTGAACGTCCGGATCCGGACGTTGAACTAGACAGAATGATGCTAACTCTCAGCTCTTGTACGCACTTGCATATTCAGATGCATGTCGGGACATAACGTTAACATGGTTTACATTCTTCGTTATAGCTCTGTTTCACTCTCCGTTTACTGCGTTGCAAAGCTTGTGAAGTAATCTATGCATTTCCAATATATTTTCCTACATTTGACACATAAAATGTATCAGTTCACAACAAAACATAAAATATAAGGAAAAACATATGATAAGTGAGAAATATGACATGAAATGTTGTGAAAATAGGAAGAATTAAAGCACTAAAAATAGATGTATTTTGCACTTATCACATGCATCAGGCACTGTAGAAAGAAAAAAGACATCAAGTATGCCGAGGAACTCATGCATGCTCATGCTTCCACACAAGCAACTAGGTCACGACAAAGTCTTGCTCATTAATGAACAAGATAACAAGACAAGGTCAGGGCTATTAAGAGGCACTCATTAAGCAGCATTAAAAAAATCCTGAGATAGTATTAAAGAGCATTAGATAGGGAAACAAGATCAGACAAGTGGAGAATGCAAGTGGTGACCGGCCACCTGAACACACTCCTCCAACAGTGTCCAACCACAGGGCGACACGTGTCCTGACGGTTCCAAAGCAAGTTAAAGATTAGCCTGTATTGGAACGTGGCTACTCTGTTAGGATGAAGAAGCAAACGACTCCTAGAGACTAGGAGATCATAGGCTGTTTGTTACACACCTAACCATACCTGTATAAATACGATATGTAATGTCTTATGTAAATCAACTTGATCAAATACGAAAAGAGAGATAACTAGATCAAGTGTGAGTACGACTAAGTGTGCGTAAGTACTAGAGAGTTGGTGAGCTGGATAGGATTGGGTTTGAGAGTTAATACTTCGTGTATTTGATAGACTGATCAGTCGGGGAACGGATGGGGAACTGTAGGCCAACTGTCAGGAGAGGATAGAGGACTTAGGGATAAAAGTCCTAAACTGTCCCAGAGTCCTTAGGTAGGGCGAGGGAGATTGAGTGAATTTCTGTGTGTAAATTCTCAATCGAAAAGGAGTTTCCAGTTTGAGTTTATTAAAGTGCTTTTCCTCTACTATTAATAGATCACATAGGACAATGATACGTCCATGATCGATCAGGGGCGCATCAGGAGCACCAACCACTTTCATAAACACACACCAAAACATATCAAAACAGATAGTAATTGAAGAAAGGAGCACAACGCCATAAACGATGCACAAAACAGAGCTCAAACGAAGAAGTTATGCAAAATCAGAGGCATGTCCGGACATGTGTCCGAACTTACAAGTTCGAACGCATGCCGTGACATAAAACAGAGGTGTCCGGACATGTGTCCAGACTTACAAGTCCAGACGCACGCCAGACTGCAAAATCAACACGTCCGGATTTACGTCCGGGTCACAAGTCCGGACACATGTCCTGTTTGAAAACAAAAGGGGCTGTCGGACTTCTATCCGACCCTACAAGTCCGGACAGAGTCCGAAAGATGAAAACGCGGGTCCAAACTTGTGTCCGGGCTTGTAAATTTGGACACAAGTCGAACTGCAAACCCTGACATTCATCCTCACACCCCGTCCGGACTTACAAGTCCAGACGGAAGTCAGAACATCACACAAAACAGAAGGATACAGAGCCGTCCGACCCTACGTCCGGACATACAAGTCGGATGCAAGTCTGGACACTACAAAAACTACAAAATCAAAGACGCAAGAGGACAATTCCAAAGCTCAAAACTCTATTGAAATGCATGAAGATTCTCATAATAAAATACACAAAACTAAACACTCTTTCATGAACATATCAAATTCACCACAAATCAGAGACCAAAAAAACAACATATACAAAACTGAAATAGAAACCCCCGTGGGTGAACATACATAACCAAATCCATCTACCACCTACCTCACATCCGAAGCAAAGCTATCTCAGCGGACTCTACACAATGATCACTCCTAGAAACCTTCTCTCAAATCACGAATGCTCGAACTAGATAGCCGGATTCCAAAATCAAATCAGAAAGGGGAAAGGAGGAAACTCAACGGGGAACAAAGCTGGAATATACAAATCAAACCTAAGGAACAATCAACTGACGAATGGAATCCCCAATGAACAAACTAGCATCTGGACATTGGAAGAGAATTGGAGATGAGAGGAAGAAAGCAAATGGAAGTTACTAGATGAAGAGCGAAGCGGGAGTTGAGAGCTTGAGAAGGAAAGAATGTGAATTAGAGAATGAGAAAGGAGGAGGAAATAAATGACTAAAATAGAAAACTCCTTAATTAATAATAAAACAAAAAGGACATATTTATCCCTCCTTCCTCAAGCTAACATATTAACAATAGGAGAATGTCATAGACATACTAATATGAGATCAAAAATTAATATGAACTCCATTTGCGAATCAGAAAGAAAATAAAAAAAATCTGGGGCATACAAGGTAAGATTTAACGGAAGTTGTTGTGACCTTGTTTTGTAGATGATTACCTCCTCAGTGAAAGTAATATTGTAGAGCTACTAGCCCTCAAGATCTTCCAGTCCAAGTAGCGCTGCATAGAGACTTCTACTACGCTTGATCGAGACTTGACGCACTGATAAGTGCGAAACATATAGACTTTTAGGGTTTAAATACCTTATAACTTGCAAGACTTTAGGCAATGTTTCCCACTTGCTATGTGAATTTTCTTGGATTTATGTTTTGATATGAACTGATATATTTTATGTATGAAATGCATAAAAAGGTCTTGGAATCACATAGTACACTTCACAAGCTTCGCAACGCAACAAACAGGGATCAAATCGGAGTTCGGACGAAGATTTTAGAGGCAAAATAAGATGTGTCCGAACTTGCGTCCGAACATGCAAGTTCGGACACTTTACGAGAATTCCTTACGCGGTGTAATAGTACCTGTCCGAACCAGCAGATTCGGACGCTGGTTCGGACAGGTCGATTTTTGCAATTTTGAGCCCGCGTCGACATAGGTGAAAAGATAATCAAAATTATCTTTTCACACGCCTCCTCCACCGACTTACCCTTCCTTTTTACCCCATTATCACTATAAATATACCTATAACCCTCCATTAATATCTATCTCATTCCACCCCCAAACTTATGCCATTTTTCCTCCACAAAATCACCATCTCCTCTCCATTCACTTAGATATTAAATATCCATCTCACTCCATTTTCATCCACAAAAACCACTGCGATGTTATTCTGTCTAACCTCTGACCAACATATTACCAGTTAATATGTCAGGCTAAGAGGATATACTCTAGGTGAAGGTTAATTTATAGTCTGTTTAATTATGTAATTATGTTTTTACCGGTTTAATTAAATACAGTTTGTTACGATTAAAGCTTATCTCTCACCTTTTTAATAAATTTCATGAATTTATTAAAATGCTTTACTAAATATATTTTGATCAGATCCGTGATAAATAGACAGGTTAATTAAGCCGTAAATCTGTAGAAAGCTTATTATGATTTAATAGTTAGTATTTTCAGACGCAAATATAATTTCTCATACTTAATCCGTTTACATGTGTTTTGCTCGAATCTGGAATAGACCGAGCATGTTCTAGTAAACGAGTTCTTTTGAGTCTATGATTTAGTCCTTAAGATAATAACAGGAATTTTGCCAAACTAATATAATAAAACCGGTAGACATAGCATAAAAGAGCAGACTATATAAACCTGAACCCAGAGTCCCGTTTAATTTACCTTTTACTCAGTTTATTTTATCTTTCCTTTTTATTTATAAAAACAAGTCAATTAATCCCCCCCTTTTGTGACACGGCTTAGGAATTAGATAATTCCCTTTAGTCCCACGGTTCGATATCCGGTCGCCTCCACTTTACTATACTACTGCGACCGGGATTTGTTTGTAGCCCGTAAGATATTTTGAGTTTTTAATTTCTTTTTCATTTGTTTTAAATACGTCAGTTCCAATCACTCACATTATTCTGTCTGCAAAATGGCGCCGTTGCCGGGGACTTGATTTATTCTACTCCCTAAGCCCCGGATAATTCACTTGCTATATTATAATATTTTGTTTATACTATATTGTTTGTTTTTTTATTTTATTTCTACTAATTTCTGTCATTTAATTATTCCAGCAATTTAAATATCGTATTAATTACAGTCTTTTATTGTTCCAGTCACTTAAAATTCCTGTCATTTATTTTCCAGTTATTTAAGTTTCCATTGTCCTTTAAATTTCAGTAATTTCATTTTTGTCATTTAAATTTTGTCATTTAATTTTTCTGTCATTTAATTTTATGTCATTTAATTTTATTTCATTTAAATTCTAGTCAATTTAATTCCAGTTCTTTATTTTCTAGTCACTTAAATTACTGTCATTTAAATTCCCTTGTTATTTAAATTCCAGCAATTTAATTCTGTCCTTTTTCTTTATTTTATTTTACTATTTTCATTTACTTAACTGCATTTATTTCTATTTCTCTTAAGTTTATTTAATTTCGGTTTATTTAATCTGTTAAAAAAATAAAAAAAATATAAATCTAAAAGTCTAAAAAAGAAAAAGAGATTTCATTAACTGTTGAGCTGTTTCAAATTCCCAGTTTCTTTTGCTGTTTTGAGTGGTGAATGCCTATTACCAGGTCACACAGCCTTCCGGACAATATTAACAATCATATGGTTAGCTACATTCCTGAGATCGAGAGAACCTTTCTGCGCACTTTAAGGTAGAAACGATCCCAATGCAGAGTGTTATTTCTGAGTGGTTTAGAACAGGTGTATTTACATAAAAGAAAGAAATTAAAAACTCAAATTATAAACGTCGGGCTGCAAACAATTCCCGGTCGTAGTAGTATAACGAGTGTCGTATCCACAGGGAGATTGTTCAATTTACCCTAGTCTTGGTAGTTACTTAAAAACTGTAAAAAGGGTTTAGCCGGAGGCAAGCTGATTGTTGTTAAATTAATACAGAAAATAAAAACAGTTAAAAGGTGAATTAAGTGATGTGAATGAAAAATGTATCCTAGGATAGCGGGGGAATTTTCCTAAATTACTTAAAATATTTAAAAACCTGTCTCAATTATTTATTGCCTATTAGAGTTAATAATTGTCAGTTACGAACTCTTAATAAAAGCCTTAATATTTTCCTGCTCAGTCCGGAGTGTAAATACTAAGATTAATTCCTTTGTGGTACCTAGACTATCTCAAAATCATATTGATAGTTACCAAATAAATGCAGTCGTTTGTCGCGCAAAACAATTAGCAATATTAGTTGAAAGGAATTAAAACAAGTTAAATGAGAGAAACAGTGTAAATATTAATTACGTAATATTAGAAATCAAACCCCATCCTAGGATACAAAAGAAAATTACTCAGACATTAACGGAGTTAAGAAGATTACACAGATAGATTTTGACATTAATTCAGAGGAAGAACTGGTCTGTTCTCCTCTCACTGCTCTTCTATTTCTTTTGTTACTGCGTGAGTGTGGAATGATGTGGTGGTACGGGAGGAAATATAAGTGGAAGCGAATGGTTTCTTCAGACTCTCGTCGTGCGTGGTGTATTTATGCAGTTAAGGTGGTGGGTTTATATAGAGGTTTGGATCCGTACGAATTTGATTGCAGATGAAGAAGAGCGTTGATTGAGCACTGATTGCAGACTGATTGCTTCATTTAATGCAGGGGACAGACAGCTGACAGGCGTGAGTTAAGGTAGGCGTCGAGACAGTGGACGAGTTGCAGAAGTCGGCGAAGGTAAGTTGCAGACGGCGCGCGAAGAAGAAAACTGTTTCGGGCGCGATTTACTCTTGTCCGCCTGTGGAACCGCCCTATATGAGGCGGTTGTGTGTGTCCGCTTGATGACCGCCTGTGGAACCGCCCTATATGAGGCGGTTGTGTCTATGTTTCTTGCGCGCGCGAGTTCTTACTCACGTCCGCCTGCGGTACCGCCCAATACCAGGCTGTTGTAGCTTGTCCGCCTCCCAAACCGCCTCATACCAGGCGGTTGCTATATGTGTTGACCTATTTCCTTCCAACTTTGACTGGCTCTAGTTTCTTCGTTTGGACTCCGTTTTCTGAGCCGTTTGCGTCTATGCGCGTCTCTTTGTCTATTACTCCCAGCTTGGTTTTCCTCATGTTAAACCAATAAATTTGTGAGATAAACAATAAAACATAAACTAGAGGAAAACTAACCGAAGTGGAGAAATGAGCAAGAAAAGTGCTAATATATATATGAAATACACCTATAAATCATGCTCATTTGGACACTTATCACACCCCCACACTTATCTTTTTGCTTGTCCTCAAGCAAAACTACGTACCCTAAGTAGGGAATGCTCAATATTAACAAATATTATTATGAAGGGTAGGATAAAGAACTCAATAGTACATGATCTTAAACTTTTTAGAGGAGTGTGATCCATCACCTACTGGTGGCATAGGTGTACTCAGGGCAAAAATAAAAATAGAGTTTCGGGGTATGATCCGGAGTACTTCAATGCTTCTTGATTTAAGGTGACTTTGAGAACTTTTACCATGGCCAACTTCTCTCAAGAATGGGCATTGAGGAGAAAACAAAAGGAAAAATAGATTTATGCATTTGTTTCACTTTTGCATAGAGATGAGAAGATAATATGTAGGCATCAAGCCCTTTGTATTTAAGAACACTCAACTCTCTTGTTGGTTACCAATGGTGTCTCACAAGTCCCTTATTTATTATTTTTTTTGACAGAGAAGCACCCCTTAGCAATCCCTAAGAAAGAAGACAGAAAGAACCCCTGAGTAATAAAAATCCAACCATTTCAGATCATTTGGTCACACCGCATAAAAATGCTCCTCAAAAGTAATCAAAATTTTAAAATTTTTGTACATTTATACCATTTATCCCACAATTCATAACAATATTTATTCCTAAAGAGAACAACCCACATAAAAAGGGTCCACAATATTGAATTTGAACAAACGCAAGATAAGCAGAGAGATTAAGCATTTAAGCATAAAATGTCACCGAAAAGGGCACACTCCCCCACACTTAATTGAACAATGTCCTCATTGTTCACCAGAAAAACAAGGGAAAGATTCAGAAGCCACGAAGATCACGAATATTCATTTAAGCATATAAACTCTCCTCTGCATATTTATTTAAATAAAAGCAATTAAAGAAACTGGTACTCCCCTGATTTTATTTTTGCTAGCGTGTTTGGACTTCCCCCACACTTGAGCTTCAGCCTCAAGTAGCGTAGCTTGGTTGCGGTGTAGACATGAAATTGCACCTGCATAAAACACTAGAAGCAACCATACTATAAACGGGGTTAAAAGTTAGCAAAAATAAATTTAAAGGGAACCTGAAAATTAAAACAGCATAAAAGCATATAAAAGATAAGTTCGTCCGGGTTGCCTCCCGGAAAGCTGCCCTTCTTTAACGTCTTTAGCTAGACGCTTTTTCGTTAGATCGATCATGGGGGGTGGTTATGAGGAGGAGATCCAAAGCATGACTCGATGGTTTTTTTGAGAGTCCACCTGGATGCATGTTTTCTTTTCTTATCCCGCTCTTCGTCCGGGATTGGTGGTGGTATCTCTGTGATAGACATGCCGTCTGGAAGGGTAATAAACAGAAGTGGGGATGATGATGATTGAGTATCCCTCACAAACTTGAGATCTTTGGATTTGCTATCTGGAGATCTTCCTGATGCAAACTCCAGCTTTTCGTTATAAGCTTGAAGGGTGATTTCCCCTGGGCTACCCAAATGTGCACATCGGCTGTGGCAAGGAATGGTCGTCCAAGGATGAGAGGTGTAGGGGTTCTCTTCGATGTCTAGAATGACAAAATCGCATGGGAAGTATAAGTGCTCCACTTTAATGATAACA
This sequence comes from Limonium bicolor, assembly GCA_023374045.1. Lineage (NCBI taxonomy): Eukaryota > Viridiplantae > Streptophyta > Magnoliopsida > Caryophyllales > Plumbaginaceae > Limonium > Limonium bicolor. Next base: position 334,173,213 of record CM041778.1, read on the forward strand.
TCCTCCACCACTCCGCTTGGGTATGTTACCGAACCATCTGCCAGTTGCAGGGTCATCTTAGTCTTTTTCATCTCTCCAATTCCCAGCTTTTTGAAAGTGGAGAGGGGCATCAAATTAATGGAGGCACCCAGATCGCATAGGGAGTATGGAAATGAGGTGCTACCAATTGTGACTGGAATAGTGAAGCTGCCCGGATCATTGCATTTTGATGGTAGTGGTTTTTGTAGAGTAGCTGAGCAAGCTACATTGAGAGGTACCGTACCGACTTCGGCCAATTTAGTTTTGTTGGATATGAGGTGTTTGAGGAATTTGGCATAGTTTGGCATTTTGGCAATGAGGTCTACAAACTGTATGTTGACGTTTAGTTGCTTCAGCATTGCAGAAACTTACCATATTCATTATCCAATTTCTGCTTCTGGAGTCGGCGAGGAAATGGTATAGGCGGTTCTTGTGAAGAAGGTTCTGAAGCTGGTGGAATAGTGAGGACGCTTGGAGATGTCTTTTCTGCTGGGCCTCAGCTTTTTCTTCACTATCCTCTTTGGATTCTTCTGATTGTTGCGGGATGGAATCTCGTCGGTTTTCTTACCGCTTCTCAAGGTTATCGCCTTAACCTCTTCTTCTTCTTCTTCAAATTCGAGCTTCTCATTTCATAACCGGCTACCAAGTTCTCGAGGTAGGTATTCTCAGATTGAATGCGATTTTTATAGACTTTGGCGGTGCTTTCAAGTTCAGCTACATTCCTTTTGGAAGTTCAATTGCTACAACCCACTCTTGGAGGGAAGGGTGTAGTTCTGGAACTTTAGCTGTTTTAGCCACCTCCGTTTTCTTCATCGTGCTCCTTCACATAGATGCACTTGGCTTGCTCTCTTGGATTTGGTTCATTTTGGCTGGGGAGAGCCCCTGGCGGTCTTCGAGCAAGATGTTCTGCAAGTTGATTGAATTTTCCTTCGATTTTCTGGTTGAAGGCTTCTTGTGCAGAGAGCTGGTTCTGAGTTATGGACATGAAACCCTTCATCATCTCTTTGAGTTCTGCGTTTGGATCAGAAGAGGATGAGATGGTTGTTGTTGTGTTGTTGTTGTTGTTGTTGGAAACCTGGAGGGGCACCTTGTGCTCTATAACCCATATTAGAGTTTGGTTGGGGTCGGTTCCCCTGATAGGTGTTGGAATTGTTGTTCTGCCCTCCTTGGTTTTGATCATTATTTTTCCATGAGAAATTCGGGTGATTTCTCCATGGATAGTTGTTGTTGAAGTTGTTGTTGTAGGAATTACCGGGCGGTTTCCTATGAATTGCATCTTCGTAGTGGTTTTTACCTTCGCACTGATGAGTTTCATGAGGACCGGCGCATATGACACATCCTTCTGTAGGTGGACTGGTGGTGAACTTGTAGGTGGGGAAGCTATTGTTTTACAATTTCGTTTTGTGATGTTGTTAGCTTTTCCACCATCTTTGCAAGGGACGAGATCTGAGCCGATAAATGATCTGTAGGCTCAACATGGAGTAGGCCTGCTGCTCGTGGTGTTCTTCCTTTGGATCTCGTCCACTGTCTGTATTGCTCGTCATGGTTTCGAGAAGATCCATTCCTTCTTTAGGAGATTTCATCATGAAACTTCCTCCTGCAGAGGAATTGACGAGTAGTCGGTTCCCATCATCCAGACCGTTGAAGAATGACAGGCAGAGGGATTGATCGTCAAGACCATGGTGGGAACATTTCATTAGCATATCTTTGAATCTGTCCCATGCGTCGTACAACGTTTCTCCCGGCTCTGACAGAAAGTGTTGATTCACCGATCAATTGCCTCGTTCTACTGGTTGGGTAGTATTTGGCAAGGAATTTTTGGGCCATTTGAAGCCATGTGGTGATTGATCGGGAGGGAAGGCTTCGGTACCACCGGTTTGCTGAATCCGATAATGAGTGAGGAAATAGTTGGAGTCGAATTCTTTCTTTGACGATGCCGGTTTGACTAAAGGAATTGCAGAAGTCTAGGAAGAGACTCAGATGATTTGGGGCTTCATCTGGGTTCGCTCCACTAAACTTGCCTAGATCCCGGACGGCGGTGATGTAGTGGGTTTTGAAAACCCAACGTCCGGCTTCTTCTGGTGTTAGTTCGGGAGAACTATAGCTGATGCTCTTCCTTCGGTGTTAGGTTGGTGATAATCAGATAGGGCACGGTGTTCTGGTTGAATTGCATGGTCCATTTCATTTATAACTTCGTTATTGGCCATGGCTTGGTTTCTCAGGTTTCTCTGCGCTTGAAATAAAGTACGCTCGGGTTCGGGGCTCGGACTGATTGGTGGAGAGCCTCGGGTTCGAGTGTTTGGCATGCACAGAAGATAACTTGTGGTTTGTCAGAAGCTGCAAAATTAGTTAGTAAATAAAATAAGAAAGACAGAGATATTGGTTAGGCTGATAAACGTTAGGGGTTAGTATACTGGAAATTATAAGTTAGTAGTTAGTATACAATGGAAAGAAATGTTAAGGACAATGGAAAGAAAGGACAATGGAAACGAAATGACAGGAAATTTAAAGTTAGTAGTTAGAGACAATGGAAAGAAAGGACAATGGAACGAAAAGACAATGGAACGAAATGACAATGGAACGAAATGACAATAATATTAAGATGTTAGGAGTTAGATGTCCAAAGTCCGAAGTCAAATGTCCAAGTCAGGTCAGAAGTCCGATGTCCAATTCAGATTATAAGTCCGATGTCCAAGGTTAGATTATTAACAAGATAATATTGACAGTTTATTATAATAAAACAGGTGAACTACCGGAAACTAGGGAAATTGATGGAATCAATCTCCCCGGCAACGGCGCCAATTTGCAGTGTTATTTCTGAGTGGTTGAAAGGTGTAATTAAAAAGAAAGGAAATTAAAAACTCAAATTATAAACGTCGGGCTGCAAACAATTCCCGGTCGTAGTAGTATAACGAGTGTCGTATCCACAGGGAGATTGTTCAATTTACCCTAGTCTTGGTAGTTACTTAAAAACTGTAAAAAGGGGTTTAGCCGGAGGCAAGCTTGATTTGTTGTTAAATTAATACAGAAATAATAAAAACAGTTAAAAAGGTGAATTAAGTGATGTGATGGAAAAATGTATCCTAGGATAGCGGGGGAATTTCCTAAATTACTTAAACATATTTATAACCTTGTTCAATTATTTATTGCCTATTAGAGTTAATAATTGTCAGTTACGAACTCTTAATAAAAGCCTTAATATTTTCCTGCTCAGTCCGGAGTGTAAATATAAGATTAATTCCTTTGTGGTACCTAGACTATCTCAAAATCATATGTTGATAGTTACCAAATAAATGCAGTCGTTTGTCGCGCAAAGCATTTAGCAATATTAGTTGAAAGGAATTAAAACAAGTTAAATGAGAGAAACAGGTGATAAATATTAATTACGTAATATTAGAAATCAAACCCCCATCCTAGGATACAAAGAAAATTACTCAGACATTAACGGAGTTAAGAAGATTACACAGATAGATTTTGACATTAATTCAGAGGAAGAACTGGTCTGTTCTCCTCTCACTGCTGCTCTTCTATTTCTTTTGTTACTGCGTGAGTGTGGAATGATGTGGTGATACGGGAGGAAATATAAGTGGAAGCGAATGGTTTCTTCAGACTCCCGTCGTGCGTGGTGTATTATGCAGTTAAGGTGGTGGGTTTATATAGAGGTTGGATCCGTACGAATTTGATTGCAGATGAGAAGAGCGTTGATTGAGCACTGATTGCAGACTGATTGCTTCATTTAATGCAGGGGCAGACAGCTAACAGGCGTGAGTTAAGGTAGGCGTCGAGACAGTGGACGAGTTGCAGAAGTCGGCGAAGGTAAGTTGCAGACGGCGCGCGAAGAAGAAAACTGTTTCGGGCGCGATTACTCTTGTCCGCCTGTGGAACCGCCCTATATGAGGCGGTTTGTGTTGTCCGCCTGATGACCGCCTGTGGAACCGCCCTATATGAGGCGGTTGTGTCTATGTTTCTTGCGCGCGCGAGTTCTTACTCACGTCCGCCTGCGGTACCGCCCAATACCAGGCGGTTGTAGCTTGTCCGCCTCCCAAACCGCCTCATACCAGGCGGTTGCTATATGTGTTGACCTATTTTCCTTCCAACTTTGACTGGCTCTAGTTTCTTCGTTTGGACTCCGTTTTCTGAGCCGTTTGCGTCTATGCGTCCGTCTCTTTGTCTACTTTACTCCCAGCTTGGTTTTCCTCATGTTAAACCAATAAATTTGTGAGATAAACAATAAAACATAAACTAGAGGAAAACTAACCGAAGTGGAGAAATGAGCAAGAAAAGTGCTAATATATTATATGAAATACACCTATAAATCATGCTCATTTGGACACTTATCACCCAACAAAACATAACCACCATGATGATAGAATCTAACCAGGAAGCAGATATGACATCTTCACCAGCTACAGTTCGTAACATCAACAGGCCATCTAATTAAGGACAACAACCCGCCATCATCCTTCCCCACCTTACCCAATCCGAATACGATGAGTGGCAAAAGCTGAAGCCATATCATCAGATCCGATGCGTAAAGGAGTTAGGCATGTTCGATGGCTCTAGTCCTGACGAAGCTCTGTTACATGTCACCAAGTTTCTGCAGCATGCCAATAGTCTAACCATAACAAACGCAGTTCTCCAATACGCAAGACTGTCCTTGTTCCCTCACAGCCTGACGGGAAATGCGAGTAAATGGTACCACAAAGTTACACCAAGTACCATTGGTACTTGGGATGAAATGGCCACCAAGTTCTACGACAAGTTCCTGCCCCCTAGTCGAACGTTAGAAATGATTGCTGAGATCTACAATTTCAAGCAGCCAGGGTCAGAAAACATCTGTGAAACTTGGGACTGTTTCAAAGGACTACTGCTGACGTGTCCTCACCATGGTCTCACAAAAGAACAATTGTCTCAATTGTTCTACAAAGGCTTAATCAATCAATGCAAAACAATGGTACTCTCCTATTTAGGTGCTAATATTTTGAAAAAGCCAGGGGAACAGTTTCTAAATGGGATAGAGTCCCTTTGTGAAGAAATCAGGGACTGGGCCACAGGTGGATTAAGAAACGGCACTCCAGGCTTATACCACGTAGGAGAAAATGATAATAAGCTCGACCAGCTGATGAAAAGCCACGAGCAACTCATGGAGAGCAATGCGCAGCAGGCGACGAAGGTAAGCACCCTGCAGAAAGTAGTTGAGCAGATGGCCATGAACTCCTACCCCCAACAAGCAAAGTCGACAACTTCTCGATCATCTACAACCCCTCCAGGCTATGCTCCTCTATCCCTATCATCTCCTGATGTTTCTTGTACGCAATGTGGTGGGCCACATGATTATGAACAATGCCCCCAATTATAAGAATTAAAAGCAGCAGAGGAAGCAAACTTTGTTGGCAACAATTTAGGGTACAGACAACCATGGCAGCACAACATGCACCCCAATTTTCAAGGAGGCCAAAGGCAGTATCAGCAACAGCCTTATGGCAATAATGCTTCTCCAAGCCGACCGACTCAACCTCCTTCAAATCCCGACTCTGGAATGTCCCAAATGCAGGAGATGTTTAAAGCAATGATGAGTAGGACCCGAGACACGTAAGATGAAGTCACAGCCCTTCGTAAAGACCAAAAAGCCTTGCAATCCCAAATTCAACAACTTCTCATCCAACAAAGACCTCTTGGCCAACTCCCCTCACAAACCAATCCAAATCCACGAGAGTATGCAAACACAATTTATGTAGTGGACCAGCCCATTCCACTAGCTCAAAGGGAGCAACAACCCGAGAGTGAAATGGTCCATATAATGGATGACTTTACTGAGGATTTGAGTTACTCTCTATCACCACCCCCATTCGAACCTGAGCAAGCGACATCAAACCTTCTGCTTGAGCTTCAAGACAAGCCATCAGAGGACAGCTTCTACCTCAACTTCATGGAGTCTCCTCCATCTGAAGTCAACTACCGTTATTTTCCTTCCTTCTATGTGATGTACCCAGAAAATGAGGATAGTTACATCCTCAAAAATGAATAGGAGGAAATGCTCGCTCCCGTCGAGATATCCAAACAAAACACCAATATCACCTTCAAGGAACCACCTCACTCTAAAGTTGAATTCAATCTGGGCTTCTCCTATGAGCCTCTCCAAGAAGATGAGGATATATACATCCTAAAATTTGAGGAGGAGGAGCCATCCAACTTTGATCTTCATCTGGAGGATCACGGCCTTCCCCTCTTGTGCACCAAAGAAGTTGGGTGGAAACTCGAAGTCAACTTGCTAAATGAGAAGGCCACCTTCCCATTTGATCCAGGATCAGAATTTGACGATACAATTCGCCCCGAAGTTCTCCCTACTGCACCGCTTAACGCAGTTAGGGATGTCTTCATCCTTAAAATTGAGGAGGCGTCTCCACAACTAGATGATCCTCGCACCAAGGGTCATCCATTGAAAAATTTGGGCCCTTCTCTAAAGAAAAATATTTCCAGCCCAACCCACCCTTTGAAGCCCACTTCCACCTTCATTTTCGATCCAGGGGAGGAAATTTACATCCTCGACTCTGAGCGAGGAACACCACTACCACCTTGCCTCCATCCGGCTCAACAACAGGAGGGGAATGTTTACATTCTCCAGTTTAAGGAAGAAAAACAACTATCACCCGGTTTTCTGTTAGAGATTTCTTACAGCAAACACCTCCTTCAAAACCAGGTTTTGTGGAGTTTATATTTTCCTAATTTAATTGCTGTAGTAATACTTTGTTTTGATCCAGGTGGTTCGATCCTACTTATTGGCCAGTTCACATTCCGTTAACACCGTTGTCCACTTTCATTTTTGATCTGGGATAATGAAGATTATGCGTCTAGCTAGAGACGTTAAACTCGGGCGGCTTGGTGGGAGGCAACCCACTATCTATACTTTGCCTTTCCTTTTATTTGTTTTCTCTTTTGTACTATATTTCCCTTTTATATGTTATAATAAAATTCGGGTTTTACTTGAGTTCTTCTAGTTGTGTAGAATATTCTTTACAGGTACATTTCATGTAATTCTACAGCTGCACTCAAGTGTGGGGGAGCTCTGCACACTCTGCGAACTCTAGGGAGTACACTATTTCCCTTCTGATATTTCCTATTCCCTTTTGCTTTTCTTTGTGAAATTTCCTTGTTCAGATTGCATGCCCTGTTAATTTAATTATGTCTACGCAATGTGGGCATTGCTTGAGCTTAAGTGTGGGGGAGTACTCGTACCATCGTAGATTGTTCTTAAGTTATTCTCTTTTGACAATTTGTTTAAATTTGTTATGTTTGAAATAGTCAAAGAGGGAGCCATAGAGGAAATATTGCAAACCTACAAACATTATGGGGTACTAAAAATTTTCAACCATTTTAAAATTTATTCTGATTAGAAATTGCTTAAAGTTTAAAAATAATTATCATTTGAGCCCTGTTTTTAGCTTTGAGCCTGGATTTGAATTGGAATGTAAAGGTGGAAAAAGAACAAGGCAAGGTACTCCTCTGATCCAAACAGGCATATTCTGATCCTAAGCAGGCCTTGTCCACTTGGTTATTAAGTTCTTTGGGGTGCTTTATCACCTAGCTACCTAAGGTATTTTATATCTAGGATAGTCGACCCAAAACCACTACAAGGGTGGAGAGAAAAGTCTGAGGTGAAAGGAAATTAAACTTCAATCGAAGTATCTTTGCATTATTTACTTAAATGATGAAAACTTCTTATTTATGGATCAAGAGTACGTGGCATTGAAACGTATAATGGAAAAAGATTTTACTTCACGCCCCTTGTCGTTTCAGGAAATGTGAAAGAAAATAGTGGATTGGCTCAGGGTTAAAAACTGGATTCTTATGGTTTTACTTCTCCTTCTTAATAGTTTTTTGTATGATTTCAAGGTTCTTTTCAAAAACTAAAAAGAAGGAAGTTTCTAGTACCCTTTAATCTAGAAGTTTTGTAGCAATCTTTTTTGTGCTCTCCTTGTTTGGTTATTTTATATTTAACTTGTTTTAAGATTCTGTCATAAAGATTTGCTTGAGGACAAGCAAAATATAAGTATGGGGGACGCACACGGATTCAGAACCTGTCAACTCCAAGTTTTATGGAAATGTGAAGACTCACATTATGAAGATCGTGGAGGAGCAATACCATTCCAAAACTTGCGCAACTCAACTAAGCATCACTCCACGATCAGCATTTCGATACTTAGCATTTCTCTAGCTTATATATAAACACGCATTTTGAAATCCCCAAATTTAAATGTGTTAATAAATTATGTATTTATGATATTATAAGGCTAATTAAGTCCTTAAGATCATTGGTGAAGAAATAAAAACCAAAAAGAAAAAGAAAACACGTTAAAGTCACAAAACGTAAAATGTTACGTAATTATAGTAGGAATATAACCCTAAATAGGGTCCTAAATGGATTCCTAGGACTTAGTTAGTCACTAAGAACATGTGGGAAGAATTCCCGAAGGAAACAGATCCATATAGTGGATTAAAAATGCAAATGAAGCCTTAAAGCACGTTTTTCGAGAAACCCGGAAAATGTGACTTTAAGCGGGTTTTATAGACTCGTAAAAAATATTATAATCACTCATATAACTATAAGTAAATATTAATTAAGGTCTAGATCCATTAAAATTAATAAAATGAGAAAAATCCGGAAAACAGTCCCGGATTGATGTTTAGTGCCAAACGGGACTTATGGGGTGTTAGTTGCTAAATGACCATTGTGCCCTCCTCTCTATATTGTAAAATAAAAATCAGAACCCCCTCTTCTATGTAGTGTACACATTTTTCCCCTCTCTTGTTATATCTATGTTACTTTAGTGAGAAAGGGACAAAAAGGCAAAAAGCAATAGTATACTTACCTCTCTTACCTTTTCTCTCTCCCATTTCTTCAGCCTCCCTTCCGAATTCTTCTTCTCCCCAGCAATCTTCTTCTTCATTCTCCCTCCAACGGCGATTCTCTAAACCCTTTCCAGCCCCATCTTTCTCCTTCCTTGTTCCACCATTAAACAAGCTCAAAACTTGAAAATAAACACACCAAAATACTCCCATCATCTTGGAGTTTCATTTCCACCCTTCAAAATCTCCTAACTCCACACTTCACTACCATGGCTGTAGCTTGGTTTTGAAGGGAAGCACTCCATTTCATGATCTAGTAAACTTCTTGGATGTTCTAAGGTAAGAAAGAACTCAAAAACCCATCTCTTCCCTCATTTCCTTCATGACCGATTTTGCCCAGCTTTAAGCTCTATTATTTCTCTTCATTCTAGTTTGGTTTGCCTTCAAGAAGTGCTGGAGAATATTTATTTTTGATTGCCTAATACTCCCTTGGAAGTTACAAGGTAATGCTCTTAATTTCAATACCTAAACACTTTCTTGATTCAAGTGTTATTTCAAGAGCTTTATTAGTTTCTTAATGCTCATTATTATTCCATTGAAGTAGTGTTGTGCCTTAAGGAATTGTGATTGTATTTGTGCAAATATAAATGATCTAAATGCATTGTGTGTAATGCAAGTGATAGCTACATATATGAAGGGAATTCAGTGTGTAATTAATGTTTTTTAAGGACCTGAGAGCCAAGCTTTTAAGATTTATGTATCTTGTTGTTATTGTTGTGAAAGTATTGGAAATCTATGTGTTGCAAGTGCCTAGAATGAATGTGGTGATTGGATTAATGTAAATGTGTTGGATAATGCATGTGAGGATGTTAAAATTGTGGGGAAACCATGTCAAAATTTGTGTAGAATATTGGGTGTCTTAAGTGTTTTGTGAGAGGAAAGAACCTAGGATTGATTAGGTGACATTAGAGACCAACTTGAGAAAATATCCACCTAAGAAGTAGATTAGAAGTGAGTCATGTTGTTGGTTTAAAATTGGAGTGAAAATGGTGTAAGGGGTGCACCAATGATGCATTAGTGTGAACTAGTAAAGGGATGAGAGTTGTGAGAAAAATATGTAGCTTTAGAACCGAGGAAAAAAAAACTAAGAACAAGTTCTAGGAAAAATGGCAAATTTGTGTGAATAAAATCAAGAATTGAGTAACAAGTTTAGACAAGGAATTAGGGAAGTTTATGGTGTTGTATTGGTGTTAGAATATGCTAAATTACATGTGGGAAGTTTAGGAAAGAGATGGGTGAAGAAAGGAAGTAAAACAGCAAGTAAAAATGACAATATTAAAAAATCTGTAGCATGGTCCGGGACTTAAGTCCAGGGTGAAGTCCCGGACCATACCATAAATGAAATACCCGAAACTAATAAAATATGGATTAAATATTTAATCACATTGATTAAGGCCTAAACATGCCTTAAAAGTCAACTGAGAACAGCAGTGGTCAACACAAAGCAAGAGGTTGCACCCTTTGACTGTTTAGGGTAAATAAATACCCAAATGAACTTCTTAGGACCTAAGATTTTGTCCTAAGATTATTAACACATTACTAAACATGTTACAAGTGTTGGACAACATTCCAACACAAAGAACAGGCATTTGCATGCTTCAAGGTCAAGTAGGGAAAAAATATGCTCTATGAATACCTTAAAGGTCTAATGACCTCTAAATGATATAAAATTGGATACCATGATCAAATATAATGTAAGGAACACAAAAAAACTGTTCTCAAAGAAAACAGAGCTCAGAAACACCCTGCGACTCAAAATGTGCACTAAAATTCCTTAAAGCACGTTTTTTTGTCTATGAGCTCTAAGATAATGACTTTTGTCACTATAAAGACTATAATAAGTTCTTTATAACATTAATGTGACATGATAGACTATATTATAAAGTATAAATCAAAGTTTAAAAATAAAATCAAAAATTGGCAATTTAGTATGAATAGTACCCAAAAATAACACCTAATAACTTAACTTAACTTAAACCATGGTCAAAGCTCACTAATTGCCTTGACCAAGGGCTGACTATTTCATACAGCTGCCATGCCAACACATTTGTCAATCTTCAATCAATTATACAGATAATTAGGTGGGCCATCAAGTTACTATTTGATAAAGTAACAATAATGTCATTAAAAGCATATTTGCTTACCTTCTCCATTTCTCTTGCTTCCCAGCCGAAACCAGCTGCTCCATCCTCTCCATTTGCTTCTCTAAAACTGTGGCTAACTCACCAAGAACAGAGAAGAACACCTTGCTACCTAGGTAAGCTTAATTAGTCATTTTATGTTCATTTTCTTCACCATTCCTTCCTCTTTCCATGGAGCTAAGCATCAACCACTTCCATAAATGTTCTTAGGTTGTTTTGGAGGTTAAATGGAGGGTGTATCTCGGCATTAACAAGGGAAGAAGGTGGAGAAAGCTAATCTTGTTCTTAAGGTATAAAAATGTGCTTTAAGCACATATCTTTTGATTCCCTTCAAATTCGGCTGTGAAACTTTGTTTCTAAGCTTATAATCTTCATCTTAACATACTTATTCAGTTGGTACATCAAGAGCTTCTAGGTATAACCAGATCCAAGCCAAAAACACCATTTTAGGCATTTTAAACAAGGTAAAGATTAGCTATCTTCTATTCTGAGTTATACCAGTTTAGAGCTTGGTTTTAGTAGCTCTTTTGACACCCTTTACCCTCTGTAAATTTAGGCCGAAGAGCACTTGTTCTTGCCTTGGTATTCAAAGGTAAATTTTACCTTGAAATTGACATTAAACACTTCTTATGGTTAGATCTTGCTTGGAGACTAACCATGCCTTAATTTCTGTTTGAAAACATGTAAAATAAGCTGTGGAAAATAAATCTCCATACAGCCGTGGCCAAACAAGGCTTATACTAGGCAAAAACAAGGTATAAATCACTTAAACCTTCACTTGGTATATTAATGTGTGCTTGTACATATTTATATAAATTGTGCCGTGAGTGAACAAGGTATTTAAGGTCTTATTTTGACCTTAGGTGATTAAGGAATGGTTTAGTAAATTTTATAACTAATTAATTAGCATACTTGTCAAATTTAAGACATTATGTGGAAAATTGGTAAATAAAGAAAATATATGGTAAGGGTCAAGAGTTTACAGCATTTTTTGGGCATTTATGTGTAATTTATTTTATAAGCCAATGTTTGTAATAAGGCCATGTACTTTAGGCCATTTTATTTATGCATTTATAAGCTTTTAATTAAGCTTAGGTGCTAAATATGCATTACCGCATATTATTGGGGTTTTAGTGTAATTGAATTAAATTTGGGGGCTATATATTAATTAAGCCGAAAATTGGAGGTTTAAATGACTTTATATAAAAATTATAAGATTACATAAAGTTTTGGGGTTAAATGGTAATTTCTGAAAAGATATGGGTATAAACCGTAATATATGGGGATTAATGGTCAAGGAAATATTAAGGTGGTCAACCTTGACCATATGGTAGGTTTTGACCAAATTAAATAAGTTAGATAACTTATTTAAGGTTTTATAATAAGATAAGTATTTAATTGCAACAATTTTATAACCTATGTGGTATATATGTTATTTCCGAAAGTTAAGGGTGTAAAATGGTATTATAAACACCCATGGGCAATTAGGAATTTTTAGGAATTTATTGGGTTGATTTTGGAATTAAGATAAACTATATATGTATAATATATAGTTATTATGTCATTATGACACTTTGGAGAAATATATGTGGTGATATAGTAAATACCGAAAGTATATGGGTTAATAAGGTAATTATAACCCTTTGGTGAAATTTGGTGATTTTTAGAATTATATAAGAGTATTTATTAAGATATGTATAATAATAGTTTTAAAGAATTATTAAACTATATGTTATAAATTGGGCCAAATGGCAATTATAGAACATATATGGGTCTGTTCGGAATTTTACAAAATATAGCCATAGGTTACACCCTTTTTATAAGTTAGAAATGTTATATTAAATGGTATATATATAACATGGTATAAATAATGGGGTGATTTTGTAAATAAAGGAAACTATGGTTTATGGAAAAGAATAAGGTTAATATATGTGCCTATGCGGCAATATATAATAGTTTTGTATAAAAACTATATGTTATAAATTAAAGGGAATAAAAATATCATAATATATGATATTAATATATGGTATAACATAACATAATGTTATGTAGGCAAAATAGAATTTAAATAAGTTCAAGGGCTGTACCGAAATATTAAAGGTTGGAAAATGAATTTTAGACTAAGGTCTATAATGTTATAAATGTTATAACAACTATATGGTTTAGATGGAATTAATAAAAGTAATGATATTCACATTAAGTAATGTGACAAACTATAAATAAATAGGATTTATAAACTAAGGAATTTGTTAATTAAACCTTGGGAGTTGTAAAGATACAACCTAAAAGGTTACATAATATTAGGATAATAATCTTAATAAAAGTTGTATAATATAGTACAACTAAAGGGAATAATCATCTAATAAAAGATGATAAAAATGTAACATATAATATAAGAGTTTATAACTCATGGAACTTACCTATGTGGTAAATATAACATATACAAGAAAAATGTATATAAGGATGAATATATATTAGGGTTAGAAACCATGTATTATAATGGATGGTGAAAGAACAAAACCTTGGGAAAATAAATACTAAGGTGAAGTGTATGATATGATTAGGAATTATACATGCAATATAGAAACAAACTATGTGATATACAAGAGTATATTAAGTTACATGCGATAACAAGGTTCAACATTAAGTATGTTATTATACGAGACAAGACTACGCATGTAATATAACGTTTTTCCAATCCCGAGTTAAGCCGAAAACCCGACAAACGTTGACAGTTAATAACGGGGGATTAACCGGGAGGTAATAGCGACGGTACGGGGTGAACGCTAATCAGTAGCGTTATGTATTGTTAGACTGTTAGAGACGACACGGAGAGCATCGGATCTAGCTGAATCATACTCCACCGTAATACTTTCAGGGTGAACGGTATGTTATTTATGTGGCTTGATTGTCTCTGAGGATTTCCTCAGTTCAGACATTGTGTGAAAATCTGTGATAAGATTGAATGTCTGCTTGTGTGAATTAATATGCTTGAGTTGTGTATTAATGCTGCTTTATTATTACTGTTGTACGATAACAGTACCGTTCGTATATATGAACATATTACAAAATGAACTAGCGGCAATGATGCTATCTTATATGTGTAATATAAGGAACGTAAATAAAAACGTTGTAGCATTAGGATAATAAGATATATACATATATATTATCTGAGACTTATATACGGAGCATTGGCCTCTTTAACGCCGCTCTCGTATCTAGCACTGGATCCCGAGTCAACATACTCAGGATTGGACTACGACCTTAGTCTGCTGTGTTAGAAAAAAAATAGTAAAGCGATGCGATGGTATAGATAAGTTTATCAACAGGATGTGGCTCTTGCTGTGAATTGTGATCCATTAACGATACTAGGATACCGTGTGGTAACCGTAAGTATCAGGATAAATTTCCAACGAACTACAGATTGTTCGTAGGTCAGAGACTCTACCGCTGGAGTGGCTACTACCTTGGGTGACCCGCCATAAGAGATGGGTAACTTAGAGACACGTCGTTCTAACGAGACGTTGTCATTAGACATGACTGAACAATTACGAACGACTATACTAGCTCGTACATTAGGCGAACATTATTTGGGCTTGTACGCCAAAGACGGGTAATTATACTTGTTTATAACTCTCGTTGTTTCGCCTTGTTGCTCAGTGGTTATGCTTTGTAATTATGTGTGGTATGTTGGTGGATTTGTTTGAACGAGCCATTGTGCTCATATTGTGTGTTGTTAACTGGTTGTGTCGAGTCGCTGTACTCATGTGTAGATTATGGTGGATTGTTTGGTCGAGTGAGTCGCCTAACTCAACTATGAACTATCAAGTGTTTGTTGGAATGGAGTCTCTGTACTCATATAAGCGTTGTAACGCTTTCAGTGGTTTATTACGATGCGATGTGTGAAGCCAGGGGCTTGTTTGTCATTTGAGTTTACTGCAATATATATTGTTGCTTTACAGTTTTAACATTAAACTACTTGCATGAAAATGAATTGCATGCTCTCGACCAATTAACTGAGGGTCCGAGGGGGCATGACAGTCATGTAGTAACATACTCAGCAGGGGCTGATTCCATACCACAAACAACCATTTTTGCAGGTATGCAGCTTCCGGTGTCGGCAAAGAGAGGGACGCGCTGGGTAGTTTAATTAAAGTTGTTTTAAATATGCACTGTTGCATTTTGATACGAACTTAGAAACGTGTATAGGATTTGGATACTTAGAATGCTCACTGTGAATGTATTTTATATTGGTTTGGGAAGGTTAGATCTATCTCTTGTTGTCACTGTGGGAAATTGTTTTGTATTTAAGAATATATCAGTAAGCACGTTATTACTCTTATGGGCGAGTAAGAACGGTGACACCAGTAGTTCAATTGTTGAGATTACCGCTACGATTATAATGTTAAGTAAGATGATTAGGAGCCGATTAGAGTAGGGGTGTTACAAAAGTGGTATCAGAGCGGAGTACCGCTCTGATGACAAGAGATAGTAGGATTTATACAGTGAGCATAGGTTTTGGGAATACGGGAAACGTTGTGAGGTTACGTGACCTTGCGGGGTTGATGCAATGCTTAAAGCTTGCACACCATAGCCGTAGAGGCACTTCAATATTAAACGACCGAGACTACGGTATTAGACCGAGTAAAGGTCTAACCCGTCCTCTTGACTTATGTCAGGGAGAGGTCTGGGTAACGGTACTAAGGAAGAACACGGAGTAGCGGAAGGTGGTGAGGGTCCAGCAACCCCAAGTAACGCGAAGACTGTATGAAACACTCGCACTTGATGGGAGAGCATCCCGGGGAAACTTGCAATGGTACCCCACCCGCCGCAGCCCGTACCTCGAGTACTACCTGGTAACACAAGAAATGAGAAGCGCCACAGAGATAACTCTCCTGATCGGGAAGACCAGATGTGGATGCTATGAGAACTACGTTAAATGTAGAGAATAAGACTTAGTGTTTTGGTGTAATGTTTGGGACCGGAGGTCCTGGTAATGACGTAATGTCTACCATATGAGTGTGAGATGAATATTAAACCGAGGTTGAGGAGATAATTCCCATAGGACTAATGGGGTTTGCTTGCCATAAGCAACCTTGTCCTACATCCAGGAAAGCACTGATTAGTGCGCTTGGGGGAAAGAAAGTGGAAATGACGAGTAATGATTAGTTTACGATATATGTAACTGACGGAATGGATGACCTTATAGAAGTCTCACCCGAAGCGAGTAACTCTATCCATGCAATACTGAAGGTTCAAAATGGCCTGATGTGTATGAGGAGAGATTATGAGAGCTGTAGTGTAACACCCCGTCCTAAGCCAGTCTTGGTTATCGCTACTTAACAATAATACTTAAACGTCGCAGCGGGAATAAGCTATCACTAGGACCTTGCTACGGTCTAACCAACAAGTAATACCGTTACTTAAATATTTACAATCACATATCCACAATACAAACACCAACCGAGTTTAAAGTATTCTCCAAAATCATACAGTATTTCACAAGCTCATGTTTGAAACTGTGTACCTATCCTGACAAGATCCGTCTTGATTCCAATGTAACAGTGTATCTATCCTAAAATGGCCTGATCTGACTTTCTATCCTACATTACCTGGTTTCGGACTCAGAATCTTGGCGAGAGTAGAGAGGGGGAAAGAGAGCTTCTGTTAGAGTCGAATGTGAGTTTGATTGCCAAATATCGCATGTCGTATTTCATGGGGGTACACCCTTATTTATAGTTTTTTAGGCCTGGTCCTTTTGGTGCCAGCCTGTATTTTACATGTTTAAGTGCAGTTCTACCCCTTCTTTAGTATCTTTGACTGACCACAAGCGGCCGGTTGTGTGATGCTTTGCTTTGCCTAAGTCCCATTTTCATCCGGCTAAGGCGGCCGGATGCTCTATAAGCCTCTAATCTCATCCGGCCAGAGCGGCCGGATGCTCTATGTTTCCTGCTTTGGTCCGGCGCCATTTTCTTCCCTTCTCATCAGTCCCACAAGTTCTATCTTTCTGAATTTCGGTGAAGAAAATAGAACTTCTGTGTCTTGTGTTTTGGTGAAAAAATTTTGCGACTGCCTGCGGCCAATTCTGAGGCTCTTTCTACCCGAGCTTTGTTGTCTCCTTATCTTAGTCCCACAAGTTCTTTTTCTTCATACGTGGAGAAAAGGAACTTCTTATCGGCCACGTGCATAGCTCGTGGTCTGGTGCATTCCGCTTTTTGAATTTTTCGCCCGTTGTCGGTGTAGAATACGCAGGGCCTTTCTTTCGACTAGACATCGGAAGCGTCTTTAGGAAGCGTGCGGCCCTTTCTCTTCCCCTGTAAAAAAGACACTTTTGTTCGCACATATATGTATATTTTTGTTTGAGCGGGAAAAAACTTCCCTTAAAGTCCAATTTTTCGAGCTCTTTCCTCTTTCCTCTACTGGCCTGTTACTTCGACCGTTCTTCTTCCCTCGCATTCCTGTCGTTGTGTGCTAGCCCGTCTTTCATTGCCGTCATCCTTCAATTTTCGCCAAGCTTGACAATGTCTTCCTCTTCTGCTAAACAGAGTAAGCTCGCTGCCAAATTTCCGCCCGCTATTGAAGCGATTCAGGGCTCTCAGTCTCCAAACGGCTTTCGCCCTTCGTACCTGAAGCCGGCAAGACCCTTCCGATCTGGGCGTCAACCCTTTCCTTCTTCTCTCAACTACTCCACCCTCTGCGATTGTCTTAGGGGTGTCGAAGCCCCACTTGGCACACAAATTTTTTTGCCATCCTCTGATTCTCACCCTAACGACGATTTTGATCGCGGGTACGTTGTCTACGCCGATTTCTTCCGGTCCGGTTTGACTATTCCCCCACACCCTTTCGTGCTAGGGTTCCTCCTTCGTCGTTGCTGCACCCTCGCTCACCTTCATCCGAAAGCCATTTCGCACCTTCAGGCTTTTGTCTCTCTTTGCGATGATATCAAAATTCGGCCGGAGGGTACTGATTTCGTCCGATTCTTCACAGTCAGGAAGGATCCTGATAGCCTAACCCTCATAGCGAAGGCTTGGCACTCCCTTTTTGACTATAAGAAGGCTCACGAGTGGGGGTTGCGGTGGTTCGTCATCGTTCCTCCGTCCGGCCGAATCTTGGGCGTCCCATACGCTGCTGAGGTTGGAAGAGGTCAGTTGATCAGCCCCGAAACTCCTCTGGCTGAAATCCCTATTTCGAAGGTTCTGAGGGTGGTAAACAAGAAACTGCCGACTGTCGGGGCATTTTTTACGAAAGAACGCTTGTCTTCTCTGAAGACATATCACAGTAAGTGTCTTTATTTCTTAGTATGAATTATGTCGTTCCCTTCGGTCTCCTTATTGTTTGGATGTGTTGTCTCAGACTTTTTCCAGAAGGGGGACAAGATTGGTCCCTTCCATAGCTGGAACTTCGTCACCTTTAAGAATGGGGGCGAAAAAATTAACTACTACGACACGCTGGATGCGGCTACTGCTGCGGCCGAGCAGCTTTTGGAGAGCGCTGCTCCGGCAAAACGCTCCAGGCAAGAAGTTGGGGATGACCAGGCCGGTCATTTGAAAAAAAAAGAAGAGGCTAGAATCTCCTGAAGGTGTTGACGTCGGGTTGTCAGGTACATGGCACGTGAGCCCCATGTCTGGGCGCCGTGTCCCCCTTCCCCTCACCCCTGGTTCAGGTTCTGACCTTGGTTCTCGCCCGGGGTGTGATTCCGGTCATCCGACTCCTATTTGTGAGTTATTTCCTGATTTGACGGGTTACTTTTCCTCTGATCCTGCTCAGGAAAACACCCTGGAGGCCGGAGACCTCTGTGCTGATCCTTCGGATGGAGAAGGTTTTGTTTGCTTTGCCGTCTTTGCAGAAGGTTATTTTCTGAGTGGTTAAAACTGGTGTAAAATTAAAAGAAAAGAAATTAAAACTCAAATTATAAACGTCGGGCTGCAAACAAATCCCGGTCGTAGTTAGTATAACAAGTGTCGTATCCACAGGGAGATTGTTCAATTACCCTAGTCTTGGTAGTTACTTAAAAACTGTAAAAAGGGGTTTAGCCGGAGGCAAGCTTGATTTGTTGTTTGATCAGTGCAAATATAATAAAAACAGTAAAAGGTGAATTAAGTGATGTGAATGGAAAAATGTATCCTAGGATAGCGGGGGAATTTCCTAAATTACTTAAACATATTTATAACCTTGTTTCAATTATTTATTGCCTATTAGAGTTAATAATTGTCAGTTACGAACTCTTAATAAAAGCCTTAATATTTTCCTGCTCAGTCCGGAGTGTAAATATCAAGATTAATTCCTTTGTGGTACCTAGACTATCTCAAAATCATATGTTGATAGTTACCAAATAAATGCAGTCGTTTGTCGCGCAAAGCATTTAGCAATATTAGTTGAAAGGAATTAAAACAAGTTAAATGAGAGAAACAGGTGATAAATATTAATTTACGTAATATTAGAAATCAAACCCCCATCCTAGGATACAAATGAAAATTACTCAGACATTAACGGAGATAAGAAGATTACACAGATAGATTTTGACATTAATTCAGAGGAAGAACTGGTCTGTTCTCGCTCTCACTGCTGCTCTTCTATTTCTTTAGTTACTGCGTGAGTGTGGAATGATGTGGTGATACGGGAGGAAATATAAGTGGAAGGGAATGGATGAGTGTGGTGAGCGAACTCTTCAGACTCCCGTCGTGCGTGGTGTGTATTATGCAGTTATGGTGCTGGGTTTATATAGAGACTTGGATCCGTACGAATTTGATTGCAGATGAAGAAGAGCATTGATTGCTTCATTGATTGCGCAGGGGACAGAGCTGAATACGCGTGCGGAGTAGATGGATAAGTTGCGGGCGAGTCGGGCGAGTTGCAGACGACGACGGCGCGAAGAAGATACTAGTCGCGACTGATAATTAGTCACGGTTACTGTTGGTGTCCGCCTGTGGTACCGCCTAATAAGTGGCGGTTGTGTGTCTCTGGTCCGCCTCCAAGACCGCCCAAAACGGGGCGGTTGCTTGTGTGGTGTCCGCCGGGCGGTAGCCTGTGTGTTGTCCGCCTGTTAAGAGGCGGTAGCCTCTGTGTTGTCCGCCTGGCGGTTGCACGTGAGGAGACCGCTAGTTATGGGGCGGTTGCACCCTTGACCGTGGCCTATTTCCTTCAAACTTTGACCGGCTCTAGATTCTTCGTTTGGACTCCGTTTTCTGAGCCGTTTGCGTCTACGCGTTTGTCTCTTTGTCTACTTCACTCCCGGCTTGGTTTTCCTCATGTTAAACCAATAATTTTGTGAGATAAACAATAAAACATAAACTAGAGGAAAACTAACCGAAGTGGAGAAATGAGCAAGAAAAGTGCTAATATTATACATGAAATACACCTAAATAACATGCTCATTTGGACACTTATCACACCCCCACACTTATCTTTTTGCTTGTCCTCAAGCAAAACCATGTACCCAAGTAGGGAATGCTCAATACTAACAAATATTATTATGAAGGGTAGGATAAACATGATCTTAAACTTAGAGGAGTGTGATAACTGCTGGTGGCATAGGTGTGCTCAGGGCAAAAATAAAATATAGAGTTTCGGGGTATGATCCAAGGTACTTCAATGCTTCTTTTAGGTGACTCTGAGAACTTTTACCATGGCCAACTTCTCTCAAGAATGGGCATTCAGGAGAAAACAAAAGGAAAAATAGATTTATGCATTTGTTTCACTTTTGCATAAGGATGAGAAAATGTAGGCATCAAGCCTTTGTATTTTAAGAACACTCAACTCTCTTGTTGGTTACCAATGGTGTCTCGCAAGTCCCTTATTTTATTTTTTTTTTCTTTTTGACAGAGAAGCACCCCTTAGCAATCCCTAAGAAAGAAGACAGAAGGAACCCCTGAGCAATAAAAATCCAACCATTGCAGATCATTTGGTCACACCGCATAAAAATGCTCCTCAAAAGTAATCAAAATTTTAAAATTTTGTACCTTTATACCATTTATCCCACAATTCATAACAATATTTATTCCTAAAGAGAACAACCCACATAAAAGGGTCCACGATATTGAATTTGAACAAACGCAAGATAAGCAGAGAGATTAAGCATTTTAGCATAAAATGTCACCGAAAAGGGCACACTCCCCCACACTTAATTGAACAATGTCCTCATTGTTCACCAGAAAAACAAGGGAAAGTTCAGAAGGCCTTTTCGGTAAGTAGATAAAATAGAGAGAACATGAAGCTCACGAATATTCATTTAAGCACATAAACGCTCCTCTGCAGATTTTATTTAAATAAAAGCATTATTAAAGAAACTGGTACTCCCCTAAGATTATTTTTGCTAGCGTTAAAGAGTTCCCCCACACTTGAGCTTCAGCCTCAAGTAGCGTAGCTTGGTTGCGGTGTAGACATGAAATTGCACCTGCATAAGACACTAGAAGCAACCATACTATAAACGGGGTTAAAAGTTAGCAAGAATAAAATTAAAGGGAACCTGAAAATTAAAACAGCATAAAAGCATATAAAAGATAAGTTCGTCCGGGTTGCCTCCCGGAAAGCTGCCCTTCTTTAACGTCTTTGGCTAGACGCTTTGTCGTTAGATCGATCATGGGGGGTGGTTATGAGGAGTAGATCCAAAGCATGACTCGATGGTTTTTTGAGAGTCCACCTGGATGCATGTTTTCTTTTCTTATCCCGCTCTTCGTCCGGGATTGGTGGTGGTATCTTTGTAATAGACATGCCGTCTGGAAGGGTGATAAACAGAAGTGGGGATGATGATGATTGAGTATCCCTTATGAACTTGAGATCTTTGGATTTGTTATCTGGAGATCTTCCTGATGCAAACTCCAGCTTTTCGTTATAAGCTTGGAGGGTGATTATCCCCTGGGCTACCCAAATATGCACATCGGCTGTGGCGAGGAAAGGTCGTCCAAGGATGAGAGGTGTAGTGGAGTTTTCTTCGATGTCTAGAATGACAAAATCGCATGGGAAGTATAAGTGCTCCACTTTGATGATAACATCCTCCACCACTCCGCTTGGGTATGTTACCGAACCATCTGCCAGTTGCAGGGTCATCTTGGTCTTTTTCATCTCTCCAATTCCCAGCTTTTTGAAAGTGGAGAGGGGCATCAAATTAATGGAGGCACCTAGATCGCATAGGGAGTATGGAAATGAGGTGCTACCAATTGTGACTGGAATGGTAAAGCTGCCCGGATCATTGCATTTTGATGGTAGTGGTTTTTGTAGAGTAGCTGAGCAAGCTACATTGAGAGGTACCGTACCGACTTCGGCCAATTTAGTTTTGTTGGATATGAGGTGTTTGAGGAATTTGGCTTAGTTTGGCATTTTGGCAATGAGGTCTACAAACTGTATATTGACGTTTAGCTGTTTCAGCATTGCTAGAAACTTACCATATTCATTATCCAATTTCTGCTTCTGGAATCGGCGAGGAAATGGTATAGGCGGTTCTGGTGAAGATGGTTTTGAAGCTGGTGGAATAGTGAGGACGCTTGGAGATGTCTTTTCTGTTGGAACCTCAACTTTTTCTTCACTATCCTCTTTGGATTCTTCTGATTGTTGCGGGATGTGAATCTCGTCGGTTTTCTTACCGCTTCTCAAGGTTATCGCCTTAACCTCTTCTCCTTCTTCTTCAAAGTCGAGCTTTTCATTTTCATAACCGGCCACCAAGTGCTCAAGGTAGGTATTCTCAGATTGAATGCGATTTTTATAGACTTTGGCGGTGCTTTCCAATTCAGCTACATTCCTTTTGGAAGTTTCGATTGCTACAACCCACTCTTGGAGGGAAGGGTGTAGTTCTGGAACTTCAGCTGTTTTAGCCACCTCCGTCTTTTCTTCATCGTGCTCCTTCACATAGATGCACTTGGCTTGCTCTCTTGGATTAGGTTCATTTTGGCTGGGGAGAGCCCCTGGCGGTCTTCGAGCAAGATGTTCTGCAAGTTGATTGAATTTACCTTCGATTTTCTGGTTGAAGGCTTCTTGCGCAGAGAGCTGGTTCTGAGTTATGGACATGAAACCCTTCATCATCTTTGAGTTCTGCGTTTGGATCAACAGAGGATGAAGATGGTTGTTGTTGTTGTTGAAAACCTGGAGGGGCACCTAGTGCTCTATAACCCATATTAGAGTTTGGTTGGGGTCTGTTCCCCTGATAGGTGTTGGAATTGTTGTTCTGCCCTCCTTGGTTCTGATCATTATTTTTCCATGAGAAATTCGGGTGATTTCTCCATGGATAGTTGTTGTTGATGTTATTGTTGTAGGAATTACCGGGGCGGTTTCCTATGAATTGTACTTCCTCGTACTGGCCTTTGCCTTCGCATTGATGAGTTTCATGAGGACCGGCGCATATGACACATCTTTCTGTAGGTGGAGCTGGTGGTGAACTTGTAGGTGGGGAAGCTATTGTTTTTACAATTTCGTTTTGAGATGTTGTTAGCTTTTCCACCATCTTTGCAAGGGACGAGATCTGGGCTGATAAATGATCTGTAGGCTCAACGTGGAGTAGGCCTGCTGCTCGTGGCGTTCTTCCTTTGGATCGCGTCCACTGTCTTGTATTGCTCGTCATGGTTTCGAGAAGGTCCATTCCTTCTTTAGGAGATTTCATCATGAAACTTCCTCTAGAGGAATTGACGAGTAGTCGGTTCCCATCATCCAGACCGTTGAAGAATGACAGGCAGAGGGATTGATCGTCGAGACCATGGTGGGAACACTTCATTAGCATATCTTTGAATCTGTCCCATGCGTCGTATAATGTTTCTCCTGGCTCCTGACAGAAAGTGTTGATTTCACCGATCAATTGCCTTGTTCTACTGGTTGGGTAGTATTTGGCAAGAATTTTTGGGCCATTTGCAGCCATGTGGTGATTGATCGGGAGGGAAGGCTTCGGTACCACCTGTTTGCTGAATCCGATAATGAGTGAGGAAAAGTTGTAGTCGGATTCTTTCTTTGACATTGCCGGTTTGCCAAAGGAATTGCAGAAGTCTAGGAAGAGACTCAGATGATTTGGGGCTTCATCTGGGTTCGCTCCACTAAACTTGCCTAATCCCGGACGGCGGTGATGTAGTGGGTTTTGAAAACCCATCGTCCGACTTCTTGTGGTGTTAGTTCGGGGAGAACTATGGCTGATGCTCTTCCTTCGGTATTCGGTTGGTGGTAGTCAGAGAGAGAGCACGATGTTCTGGTTGATTTGCATGGTCCATTTCATTTATAACTTCGTTATTGGCCATGGCTTGGTTTCTCAGGTTTCTTTGTGCTTGAAATAAAGTGCGCTCGGGTTCGGGGCTCGGACTGATCGGTGGAGAGCCTCGGGTTCGAGTATTTGGCATGCACAGAAGATAACTTGTGGTTTGTGAGAAACTGCAAAATTAGTTAGTAAATAAAATAAGAAAGACAGAAATATTGGTTAGGCTGATAAACGTTAGGAGTTAGTATACTGGAAATTATAAGTTAGTAGTTAGTATACAGAAATTTGAAGGACAATGGAAATGAAATGTTAAGGACAATGGAAAGAAATGACAGAAAATTTTAAGTTAGTAGTTAGAGACAATGGAAAGAAAGGACAATGGAACGAAATGACAATGGAGCGAAATGACAATGGAACGAAATGACAATAATATTAAGATGTTAGGAGTTAGATGTCCAAAGTCCGAAGTCAAATGTCCAAGTCAGGTCAGAAGTCCGATGTCCAATTCAGATGTCCGAGATTAACAATTTAATAGTATTAACAGATTATTTTAATACAGCGAGTGAACTACCGGAAACTAGGGAAATTGATGGAATCAATCTCCCCGGCAACGGCGCCAATTTGCAGAAGGTTATTTTCTGAGTGGTTAAAACTGGTGTAAAATTAAAAGAAAAGAAATTAAAAACTCAAATTATAAACGTCGGGCTGCAAACAATCCCGGTCGTAGTTAGTAAACAAGTGTCGTATCCACAGGGAGATTGTTCAATTACCCTAGTCTTGGTAGTTACTTAAAAACTGTAAAAAGGGGTTTAGCCGGAGGCAAGCTTGATTTGTTGATCAGTGCAAATATAATAAAAACAGTAAAAGGTGAATTAAGTGATGTGAATGGAAAAATGTATCCTAGGATAGGGGGAATTTCCTAAATTACTTAAACATATTTATAACCTTGTTTCAATTATTTATTGCCTATTAGAGTTAATAATTGTCAGTTACGAACTCTTAATAAAAGCCTTAATATTTTCCTGCTCAGTCCGGAGTGTAAATATCAAGATTAATTCCTTTGTGGTACCTAGACTATCTCAAAATCATATGTTGATAGTTACCAAATAAATGCAGTCGTTTGTCGCGCAAAGCATTTAGCAATATTAGTTGAAAGGAATTAAAACAAGTTAAATGAGAGAAACAGGTGATAAATATTAATTTACGTAATATTAGAAATCAAACCCCCATCCTAGGATACAAATGAAAATTACTCAGACATTAACGGAGATAAGAAGATTACACAGATAGATTTTGACATTAATTCAGAGGAAGAACTGGTCTGTTCTCGCTCTCACTGCTGCTCTTCTATTTCTTTAGTTACTGCGTGAGTGTGGAATGATGTGGTGATACGGGAGGAAATATAAGTGGAAGGGAATGGATGAGTGTGGTGAGCGAACTCTTCAGACTCCCGTCGTGCGTGGTGTGTATTATGCAGTTATGGTGCTGGGTTTATATAGAGACTTGGATCCGTACGAATTTGATTGCAGATGAAGAAGAGCATTGATTGCTTCATTGATTGCGCAGGGGACAGAGCTGAATACGCGTGCGGAGTAGATGGATAAGTTGCGGGCGAGTCGGGCGAGTTGCAGACGACGACGGCGCGAAGAAGATACTAGTCGCGACTGATAATTAGTCACGGTTACTGTTGGTGTCCGCCTGTGGTACCGCCCAATAAGTGGCGGTTGTGTGTCTCTGGTCCGCCTCCAAGACTGCCCAAAACGGGGCGGTTGCTTGTGTGGTGTCTGCCGGGCGGTAGCCTGTGTGTTGTCCGCCTGTTAAGAGGCGGTAGCCTCTGTGTTGTCCGCCTGGCGGTTGCACTTGAGGAGACCGCTAGTTATGGGGCGGTTGCACCCTTGACCGTGGCCTATTTCCTTCAAACTTTGACCGGCTCTAGATTCTTCGTTTGGACTCCGTTTTCTGAGCCGTTTGCGTCTACGCGTTTGTCTCTTTGTCTACTTCACTCCCGGCTTGGTTTTCCTCATGTTAAACCAATAATTTTGTGAGATAAACAATAAAACATAAACTAGAGGAAAACTAACCGAAGTGGAGAAATGAGCAAGAAAAGTGCTAATATTATACATGAAATACACCTAAATAACATGCTCATTTGGACACTTATCAGTCTTCTCCTGTCTTTTAAGTTTCCTTCTTTTTTGGTATTCTTTTTTTTTAGCTTCATTCTTCTGGTTCTAATTGTTTTTATCATTGCGGCAGCCACTGCTCCTACCAAGAAAAGATCAAAAAAGAAAACAGCATCGAAGCCGAAGGCCGTAGAGCCACAAACCTCTGGTGATCCTGAAGCTTCAGGATCATTCTCTATTGACGTTGCTGCGGCCATGGATGCGGCAAGGGATAGAGCAATGGAGTATCGGCAGGTGCCGGAGGACCCTGAGCTCCGAAGTAAGCAAAGAGAGGATTATGCGGCCTCCTCTTTGCCGGAGGGTCCTGAGTCCCAGGGTGAGCAGAGAGAAGGCTACATAGCTTCCTCCTCCTCTTCCCCTCCTCCTCCTGCTCAGGAGTCCTACACCGGTCCCTCCCAAAAGGAAGGGTGGTTCTACCACTGCGGGCACCCTCTTCCTTTGATAACCTGTGATGCCGCCAAGTATTCCTCTGTCTGGAAGGAGGCAATCAAGAGATCCGGTCATCCAAACGGGATTTTTGCTCCTCCAGCAACCTTTACTGCCACCAAGAAAAGGCTGCGGATCGGAGATGGGGGGGCGGATGCTATCATGCGGCATTCTCTCCCAGCAAACGAAGTGTTTGACATGATGTGGGGGGGAATCTTTCAGGTTAGGATGCATGTTACTTTCATGTCTCTTTTTTGTTTCACTTTTGGCTTTCCCCTGACTTTGTGCATTGCATTGCTGCTTTTTTTAGGTGATGTCCATGGCCCAAAGTGCTGAGGTTCACTTTGGTAACCTTCGATCCAGGCTTCGCTATGAGGAAAGCCGGGCCAACAATGTTGAAGAGGAACTGAAGCTGCCCCGCTCTTCTCATGACGCCTATATTGACCAGGTTGAATATGAGATCGATTGTAAGGCAAAGGAGAGGACTGAGGCAATCAACAAGGACCTGCAGTTGTCCCGGCGAGAATGCGAACGCCAGCGTGACGAGTACGAGCTGCAGCTGAAGAAACTCCGAGAAGAGAACTTTTCTCTAAGGAGCCGGATCAAGGAGGCTGATAATACATTGATAGAGGTATGGAATCATCTCTCGTTTCCCCTTAAGGATAAGCTAATTTGGCTCTTCTTTGACCTGGTCATTATGCTGGATCAGGTACGCTCCATGCATCGGAACGAAGTGAACAATCTTCAGAGCGAGGTAAATAAACTTCAGGCTGAGAAGGCCTTTTTCTATCAGGAGGGGAACTCTTTTAAGTAGGAGGCTGAAGCGCTTGGGCTGGAGAAGCAAGCTCTTCAACGAGAGAATGAAGCTCTCGTGAAAGAGAAAGAGAAACTTATGCAAGAACTTGACTGTCTGCTGGAAGAAAAGGCCGCGCTGGAAGAGCAGTCAAGGTCTTCCTTTGATCAAGAGAAGCAGTTTCTGCTCCGGGATTATTCTCTTTTGGAAGAAGAGAAGAAAACCCTTGCTGCGGATAAAGCCGCCCTGATAGAAGAGAGGGCGAGGCTGAAGGAGAAAGTGAGAGAGCTGGAGGAAGCTAAGTCTCGCTCTCAAGCCGAGAGTACTGAGCCATTAGGTCATGGTAAACTTTCAGGCCTTCAACGTTTTCCTCTTTTGTTTTTGGCCCTTTCTTCTTCTTACTCTTTTTGTTCCGGCTAGGCATGAGTGCTGCCAACTTACTGAAGCCCGTCACCCAGTTGAGTGGACGAATAGCCCGTGCAAAGGAGGAGCTGTCTTCTGCCAATTATGAGCGCGACAAGTACCGAGCCCAAGTCCTGACCCTTGAATCTCAGGTGGCCAGGCTTAAGTTGTTTTCTCGGCAATCTCAGGAGGAGATACAGAAGCAAGGCACCATTAATGCTCATCTAAAGGAGTCCTTTGCCTCCTAGTGCCGCCGGATAGTTGATATTTGCCAGCAGATTGTTTCGGATCACTCTCTTGAGAAAGGAGAGTTACTGGATGATGATCTGTACAACAAGCTGGAATTTAAGGCTGTTGCCCAGAAGTCCAATTTCTTCTTGGAGCTCGAAAGGTTCTGCCGCAGTCCTGGAGAGACATGTTTTGGCGCCGGCGAGGCCTCATTCCTTCCAGCTAGAAGCAATATCTTGCCATCCGCCGGAGGAGTGCAACGTCTTTCCAGGAAGTCCAAGTCTTCTGAGAGCGTAGCTGGAAGCGGCGAGAGGCTGTTGACTGCTGAAAAAGAAGTTGTAGAAAAAGTAGAATAGACGTCTTTCTTTTTTTTTTTAGGGGAGTTTCAGTTTCGGCTTGTATTTTTTGTGTTTTGTCGAATGACCATATTTTGTAACTGTTTTTACCCCTCACTTTTGGGAGGAATACAAGCTTATATCTTTCTCCATCTTCACTTACTTGTCCGCCATAATAACTCTTTTGAGCCAATTTTTATTGCACGTATGGTTATGTTTATGCGAATTATGCCAGTGTAGAATTCATTTCTTTATAACACAAGGGATTTTCGGTTTTGGACCTTTTGTTCTGGCTGGACTCCTCGTTTTAGCCGTATTTTCTAGGATATGGAGTATAGGAACTTGCGGCCTGTTTGCCGACACCTAATTTTAAAGCAAGATAGCCTGAGGCTAACTGGCCGGATGTTTCTTTCAAGGCATGCTAGCCTGCGGCTCGTTGGCCGGTGCTTTCTTTCAAGGCATGATAGCCTGCGGCTCGTTGGCCGGTGATTATTTTCAAGGCATGATAGCCTGCGGCTCGTTGGCCGGTGCTTACTTTCAAGGCATGATAGCCTGCGGCTCGTTGGCCGGTGCTTACTTTCAAGGCATGATAGCCTGCGGCTCGTTGGCCGGTGCTTACTTTCAAGGCATGATAGCCTGCGGCTCGTTGGCCGGTGCTTACTTTCAAGGCATGATAGCCTGCGGCTCGTTGGCCGGTGCTTACTTTCAAGGCATGATAGCCTGCGGCTCGTTGGCCGGTGCTTACTTTCAAGGCATGATAGCCTGCGGCTCGTTGGCCGGTGCTTACTTTCAAGGCATGATAGCCTGCGGCTCGTTGGCCGGTGCTTACTTTCAAGGCATGATAGCCTGCGGCTCGTTGGCCGGTGCTTACTTTCAAGGCATGATAGCCTGCAGCTTGTTGGCCGGTGCTTACTTTTTTCCTTTTATTTTCCCAAAACTAATACGTTTTATTGAAGAATTTCAAATGTTATACATAGAATTTTTTCAGACATTCCCCATGCCAAGAATGTGGCAATTCGTACCCTTCTCCATTTTTCAAGCGGTATGAAGCTCGTCCCGTCTTCTGGTGTATGATGTATGGTCCTTCCCATTGAGGTTCCAGCTTCTTAGGCTGCTTAACCTCTCGGAGAACTAATTCTCCTGGGGCGAAACTCCGTTCCTTTATCCTCTGGTTGAAATATCGCTCTACCCTGGACTTATCTTTTGCCATTCTTACTGCGGCGGCCGTCCTAGTCTCTTCGAGAAGGTCCAGGTGGTTCTGTACTCCCAGATTGTTGACTTCTTCATCATATGATTCCCATCTTATGGATGGCACCACAATTTCCGCCGGCATGACGGCTTCCAATCCATAAGTCAGTCTGTAGGGCGTCTCTCCTGTCGGCCCCCTTTCCGTCGTTCTGTATGACCAAAGGACCTGGGGTAACAATTCTGCCCACTTTCCTTTTTTCTCATCAAGTTTCTTCTTTATTGCCTTTACTATCTGCCCATTCACATTCTCGACCTGCCCATTTGCCTGAGGGTGAGCCACTGATGCAAATCTTAAGTCGATCTTCCATTCTTCACAGAATTCCCGGAAGTTTTCACAATTGAACTGTGTTCCATTATCAGTTATTATTGCCTTTGGTATGCCAAACCTGCACACCACATATTTCCAGATGAATTCTTGTGATTTCCTAGCTGTGGTGGAGATAGTGGGCATTGCCTCGACCCACTTTGTGAAGTAGTCGTTGGCAACGTACATGAATTTGAACCTCCCTGGCGAAGCCTCCAGAAATGGCCCCACAATGTCCAACCCCCACATAGCAAAGGGAATTGGGCAGAGAATGGATTTTTGCTCTGCCGGAGGGGTGTGTATTTTGTTTCCATGCTCTTGACACTTGCGGCATTTTTGTATATACTCTTTGCAATGCTCCATCATTTTTGGCCAAAAGTATCCAAGTCTCAAGATTTTGTGGGTTGTGGTTCTTTCTCCTGGTGATTTCCACAGATCCCATCATGCACCTCTTTTATTAACTCTACCCCTTCGGCTGTGGTAACACACTTTAACGCTGGCCTTGCAAAAGATTGCTTGTAGAGCTGGTTATTTTCAATAAAAAATGATGCAACCCGCCTTTTTACCGTCCTGGCTTCCTTTTCTTCCTCCGCCTCGGCAACTTTCCCTGCCGGATGTAATCCATGATTGGGGTCATCCAAGACTCCGCTTTATCATTTGGTTCCAGGGAAAACACTTGAGCTCCGTCTACGCTTGATGTAGCCTTAACCTCCAACCATACTTCATTGGGTACTTTTTCGGCCATACTTGCCAACTTTGCCAAGGCATCAGCTTCAACATTTTCTTCACGAGGGAGATGCTTCAGTTCACATCTTTGGAAGTTCGCTTTTAGTTCCTGGACTTTGAGCAAGTACCTCCATAGCTTTTCTTCCTTGACTTCATAGATGTTGTCGCTTTGTCTTGTTACCAACATGGAATCTGAGTATACTTCTAATTCTGCGAGAGTTTTTAAATTTTATGAGGTATGTTTTCAATATGATTTTATAGGAAGGAAAAAACAAGGAAAGTATCTTCCTATGGAACCTGTTGCCCCTAGGGCGGTAGCCACCTCCAAACCCCAAATGAGGGCTTCGTATTCAGCTTCATTATTGGTAACATCGAAATCTAGCCGGAAGGCGTAATTTAGACTTTGTCCGTCCGGTGTTTGCACTACTATTCTGGCTCCTGCCCCACTTTTGCTTCGGGCTCCGTCAACCAGGATGGTGTATGAGTTTTGGAGCTGTTTCTCTTCTTTTGCAAAGTTTGTCTCTGTTATGAAGTCCGCCAAGGCCTGTGCCTTAATCGCTGTTCTGGGTAAGAAGTGGATTTCATACTGCGTTAGCTCCACTGTCCAGCTCACCATCCGGCCGGAGGCGTTTGGATTGTTAGCTATTTGTTTGAGTGGCCAGTTGGTTCTGACAAAGATTCGATGCGACTGAAAGTAGGGCCGCAACTTCCTTGATGCCACTACTAATGCAAACAGGATTTTATCTATATTTGTATATCGCCCTTCTGTTGGACTCAAAATTTTGCTAGTGTAATAGACTGGTATCTCCCGTTTTTCTTCCATAATCAGGACAGCTGCGACTGCCCAATCTGTCGCGGATAAGTAAAGGTAGAGATCCTGGCCTGGGGCGGGTACACCCAACTTAGGCAAGTCCCGAAGCATTTCTTTGATCCTCTCGAATGCGTCTATACACTCTTGTCCCCATTGGAACTTGCTGTTCTTTCTCAGGTTATTGAAGAATGGGATTGATTTTTCTTGTAGCTTGGAGCAAAATCTGCTTAACGCCGTGAGTCTCCCATTCAAGGCTTGGACATCTTTTATATTTCTTGGTGGGGAGAGGTTGAGGATTGCCTGACTTTTTTCCGGATCGACCTCAATACCCCGCTGTCCAACGATAAAGCTAAGAAACTTCCCCTTGGTTACACCAAACACACATTTTTCTGGATTCAGCTTGATTTGGTATCTATCCAGAGTGTCAACGTTTCCTCTAAATCCTTCATGTGTTGTTCCTTTGACGGACTTTTAACAACTATATCATCAACGTAAGCTTCCACATTTCTAGCGATTTGCTGACAAAACACTTTGTCAATCATTCGTTGAAAAGTAGCCCCTGCATTCTTTAGGCCGAAAGGCATTACTTTATAACAGAACGTTCCGGCTGAAGTAATGAAGGAAGTCTTTTCCGAATCATCCTCTTTCATTCTTATTTGATTATAGCCGGAGAAAGCATCCAGAAAACTTAACACAGAACTCTGGGCAGTTGAGACTACTAATCTATCTATTGATGACAGGGGATAAAAATCCTTAGGACATGCCTTATTTAAATCTGTGAAATCCACGCACATTCTCCATTTTCCATTTGCTTTTTTCACCATAACAACATTAGCCAACCAACGTGGATACGCAACCTCCCTGATGAATCCGGCTTTGAGGAGTTTTTGAACCTCGGTTCGTGCGGCTAAATCTCTTTCTTCCCCTATTACCCTTTTCCTTTGCCTGACCGCCGGATGTTTAGGGTCTACCCTGAGCTCATGCCGGATAACGCTTGGGTCTATGCCAGGCATCTCGTCCGTGCTCCAAGCGAATGTCACCCTTCTTTTTTCCAGGAACCTCATTAAGTGAGTTTGCTCTCCACTGTCAAACGCAGTTCCTATTTTAAAAAATTTAGAAGGGTCAGATTTTAAATGTACCTCTCTGGGGGGATCTTGGGCTGTTCGACATTCTTCCTCTGCATCCGGCCTGGGGAAGAGGGTAACTTTCCCCTGAATTCCTTGTCCGAACCCACAGTCTTGACCACTTCCTCACTAGGAAGGCTGTCCATGATGCGGACTTCACACATTCGGGCCATCTTCTGGCTTCCTCTTATCGTAACCACTTTTCCGCTTGAGGTTAAGTATTTCATTTTTAAGTGATGAGTGTTGTGGATGGCTTTGAAAGCATTGATCCCTGGCCTTCCAAGGTACATGTTATATCCAGAAAGACCTGGCACAATAAAAGCCGTGAGCTTTTCTGTTCTTCTTTCGTCTCCATGCCCCAAGGTCATTGTGAAATCTATACTGCCGGAAGACGTGGTAGAGACACCTCCTACAAATCCTCCTAGAACCGCCGAGTAGGGCTTGATCCGCTCTTCAGGCACCTCTAACCTCTTAACTGCTTCGGCTGATATGACATTTGCTCCGGCCCCACTATCGATTAAAATTCCCTCCATCATTCGATCATTTACTTGTGCACGAATGACAAGTGGATCGTTGTGTGGGTATAGGACTCCATCTTCATCTTCATCGGAGAAGAAAATTGGGGGAAAGCTTTCTTTTTTGGCGATTTTCCTCTCCGGGAGTTCCTGATGTACTTGATGAATATGCCTTTTCCTTTCATTAGCGGTTAGTGGTCCTACCTCTGAAAAAAGTCCTGTTATCATCCCCACTGATTTGTCGGGGTCAAGCCTGAGGTGAACCTCTTCCTCATGTCGCCCTCGGTGTGCATTCTGGGTACCACCTTGTTGGCCGCTGTATTGCCTTTGTGCTCCAGCTACCTGCTTTCCTTTCTTCTTATTCTCCTCAATGACTCGGAGCTCTTTGGCCAATGTAGCACAGTTCACGGTTCGGTGGCTGCGATTCCCGTGATACTCACAGAATGCAACCGGAATTTCCCCCTATGGCGGCCTCCTAGGCTGGGGAAGGTATCCCTCCCTCACTGCAGCAGCATACTTCCCCGGATCAATGTAGACAATGGTTCTCGCTCCCTGATGCTGTGCCCCCTGAGAGGAAGATCCGGCGGTGGATTTGCCATAATATGGCTTGTACCTTGACCCTCCCCTTCCGGCGTTTCCTCCATGTCCCTCTTTCTTTTCCGGCACCCCTGCGGCTTTGAAGCTGTCCGCTAGGTCCTTGGCCTTGTTTTCTGCTATCTCAGACTTCAAAAAATCATGGATCAATTCAGCTAACTCTCCATGAGTTTTCGGCGCCTTCGTTGCAATTTTTCCAGCTAGTCGAGGCTGAGCTAGGCCGTTTCCAAATGCCTTAATCAAGATCTTTTCATCAACATCATCGATCTCCGCGACCTTCTTATGGAAGCGCTCGCTGTACTCCTTCACGGTTTCCCCTTTTCGTTGCTTAATGTCCATCAACTCTATTGTTTCTTTTTAACCCTCTTACTCGCAGCAAAGTATTGCTGGAAATCTTCGGTCAGTTGCTTGAAGCTCGTGATGGACTGTGGCGGTCTCGTGGAGATCCATCCCAATGCTCTCTTTGAAAGCGTTCCGGGGAACAGATTGCCGAGGGCGAGGGAGCTAATCCCCTGAGTGTTCATGGCGAACATGAACTTTTTGATATGCTGAGCAGGATCTCCAGTCCCGTCATATTTCTCAATTGCTGGGGCGACAAAGTGCGGCGGGAGTTTTGCCTTCCTTATCCGCTCTGAGAAGGGGTACAAGCTCATATCTATCTGATCATCTTCTTCCATCTCTCCTTCGTCAACAATTGAATTGCGCTTTCTATCCTTACTTTCCTCCCCATTGCTGCCTCTGGAATCTCTATTTTTCAATTGTTCGATTGCCTCCGTCATTTCGTCCCATTTCCTTTGATATTCTTCGTCCCTTTGCATCAATTCCTGCTGCAAAGTCTCATTTCCCTCTACGATTTTTTCGTCAATGGACCTGACTAGCCCCTTTAGCATGTCCTCAAGATCTTTTTTGGAGATGGCCTCTGGTATCCCTGAACTCATTCCTTCCTCGGAGCGGTTGTTATCTTCAGCAGCGTTCTTTAGTGTTTTCTTTGATCTTGGAGCCATCTTTCGTGTTCCAATCCTGCAAAAAACGTCATTGATTATTTCAGATTTTTCGCTACAAATCATCGTAGATTACTTCCCTGTTTCCAAGTGGTCTCGTGGTTGCTTCTTGCTGTTCGATTCCCACAGACGGCGCCAAATGAAACAGTGTACCTATCCTGACAAGATCCGTCTTGATTCCAATGTAACAGTGTATCTATCCTAAAATGGCCTGATCTGACTTTCTATCCTACATTACCTGGTTTCAGACTCAGAATCTTGGCGAGAGTAGAGAGGGGGAAAGAGAGCTTCTGTTAGAGTCGAATGTGAGTTTGATTGCCAAATATCGCATGTCTTATTTCATGGGGGTACACCCTTATTTATAGTTTTTTAGGCCTGGTCCTTTTGGTGCCAGCCTGTATTTTACATGTTTAAGTGCAGTTCTACCCCTTCTTTAGTATCTTTGACTGACCACAAGCGGCCGGTTGTGTGATGCTTTGCTTTGCCTAAGTCCCATTTTCATCCGGCTAAGGTGGCCGGATGCTCTATAAGCCTCTAATCTCATCCGGCCAGAGCGGCCGGATGCTCTATGTTTCCTGCTTTGGTCCGGCGCCATTTTCTTCCCTTCTCAAAGTTTAACTACTAACTGACGGGTGCACAAGCGCTACCCGTACTCAAAATAAAGTCCCACCTAGGGCTACCGGCTCCTACTCTCGTGGTGTGACTTCATCGGTCGCTTACCTGCAAGTGTAAAAACAGCCCCCAAAGGGGGTCAGCACGAATGCTGGTACGACACTCCCATGGCCCCCAAGCTAACGGGACTACGACGACTAATTGTCGATAGCATGGAAGTTGATTAGCATAATAAGCATAATATGAAACGCAATAAACCAACAACCATAATGAACATAAATAGCTCATAAGCAAATGAACGACTCAGGCGTTCCCCTAATAAGTGAGTCAGTTCTTAACTCCTTAGATCCACAATCTCCTTAACCTTATAATTTCCAACCGCTCCACTATTAGATTAGTTAGCCCTTAATTGGTTGCTTATCTTTGTAGGGCTTGGTTAACCCTAGCCGGTAGCAGTGCACTATCCGACGATAAGCTACCTTTCTTAATTTGTTGGGGATGTAGGCTTGATCCCCCCACGCCATCCTTAATGTGCCTCCCACCTCAAACAGTAGCCCGGGTGGTCGGGTCGGTTTGTTGACCCTAGGCGACGAGTCTAATGACAAGTCTTATTTGGAAGTTGGATCTGATTCAGATACCGATCTCCCCCAATACACATGTGCCGGTACCATTCCGGATTCCTCACTCCCACCCCAAGTTATGGTTAGTGAAAGCCTTAATTACCAAGTGTTAGTTAAACCTTGACGGGTAAAAACCAACAATCACCAATACTTAGTTCTTATTCTTAACTCAGTGAGTACTAAACTTAGTTAGCAACATTCTCAAGTCTCGTGGGTTAGTGTAAAGTAAACACATTCACAACGAGAATAAGTATAACCGGTTGCATGCTTTATCTTGTCTTAGTCATAGCAATGAAACAGATAGCACACAAGCCGAGGGACACCTCGTTAGCAAGTAGGTCACAAGAAAGACTGTACTGTTCACCGTCGATCGTCCCGGTTGTTTAATACTCCTCCGGTTTCCAACTTTCAAGTCCTAAAATATCCATCCAACTTAAATGATTAAGTATCTATACATTGCTTAACTTACTTAACTTATTTAATCCTTAGTGGTCCCCAGTTAACACTTCTTAAGTCTTACAACTTAATCTTGCAACTTAACCTTAAGCTTATGAACTTATATTTATCTTAACTTAATCCCCTTAGGTTCTTAGGTTCCTAATCATCAATGCCCTCTAAATGGTGTACCATTAATACCATTAAACATCCTTAGAATTTAAAGTTTTTTTTTAAGTGTTAAGGGTCGTCCGACCCACCGTCCGACCCACCAACTGGGTCGGACCCTTCCAGTAACTTTCGGGTTTGAAAAACTCCACTTGTCCGACCCACGTCCGACCCAACCAACTGGGTCGGACCATTCCAGAAATTTTCCCGTCCTTAAAACTCTCTCGTCCGTTGTCTCGTCCTTATCCTGGTGTAGTCCAAGTCGCCCATCCTTCTCGTAGAAGTTCACAATGCAAATGTCTTCCTGAATGTCTGGAATCGGTTCAACTTCCCACTGCTGAGCGATTTCCACGACTTGTGTAATAACTGGATGGAACTCTTCGGGTATTCCCGGTGGTGAGATTCCATCTTGCATCCTCGTGGTTTGGTAATTCTTGGCATACAGATTCCAATCCTTGCCTAAGCTCATCATATTTAACTTCATTCTTGCTCCCCCTGGGTACTCCGGTGTATAAAAACCTCCCGGTCTCATTCCTAGTTGACTGTATTTTCGGATGATGGCTATTTGCGCTTTGGGTGTCAGGTATCCCCTTAATAGAATCATACCTGGGCGGATAACCTGACATTGTTCGGGTGGAAAGTATATGGTTTCGATATCGGTATGCTCCGGGTTAGGTGTAGATGGTATTGGATAGCAGATGTTGAAGCTTCCTAAAGTGGTAGTAGGTTATATTTTACTTAAGTTCTAATCTTATCTCATTCTTACTTAACTCAATTATTCACCAAACATGCATGATAATGCGGTAAGCAGGTAGTTTTATCACTAAATGGTTATGGTGGTACCTGGCCTCGATGAGGGTTTAGGCTCATCGTCCCGGTCCACCAAGTGTAGTGTGGGTCCCGACTTCTGGGCCACCCGTGGGTTCTTGTCTACAGCTTGTTGCCCCCTCCTCTGACCGTCGGATCCAGATCCCTGATCGGTCTTGGCCTTAATCTTAAAACTGGGTCTGTAATTCTTACTCTCCGGGTTCCCGTAGCACTCATATGCCCGGTGCCCGAGTACTCCACAAAAGTTACACTCCACCTTATTCCCCCTGCAGTCAACTCCGGGGTGGTCCCCCTTGCACCTCTGGCAATAGTAGTGCCGTTGGTAGCCACCTCTGGTTTCCTTACCAATCTCAGTACCTGGTTAAGCATCACATCAGTGATTGTGTCTCAATGTTGTCAACCATTCTTATTTACTCAAAATGTATTTCCTTACCCTTCGGCGCCCTGGAGCGCAGGGGCTTAGCAGCATAAGCATAAGTCAGTTTCAGTGGCTCATCAATAGCCTTCTCCTTTTCCTCCTTACCTTTTTGGTTCTGGTTCTTTTGGGCTTAAGGCTGGTACTTCTGTTTCTTGTACCCACCTTGCCCTTGGTGTTCTGTACTCTTCCCAGCACTCTTTCTTATGGCATTGTCCTTGTCCCTCAGCTGGACGGTTATCTCAACCTTAGCAACGGCATGATAGCACTCCTGCTTCCAAAGGTGTTAGTTCCTCTTATTTCTCACAAGCTAAATCTTATTCACTTAATTATATCTTACTCATTCTTATTACCTGCAAGGTAGTATAACTCGTCGGCCCCATGCCGTAGCGGAGTCGGTGGCTAAGCCCGCCATAAAAGCGGTCCACCAGTATCTGGTCTGAATACCCAAGACCCGGTAGAAGACGGAGCAAGGCGGTGAACTCTGTGTAATACTCGTCCACTGTCATCTTGTCGGTCTGCTTAAGCGCATCCAACTACAAGCGCTTCTCCGTCTGGACATGGGCGGGGTAGTACTTTGCTCGTAGCAAGGCGGTGTACTACTCCCAGCCGAACTCTGGATTGGCCACATGCTCGGCCCTCACCAGCTTCCACCAATCGCCTGCCGCCCCCTTCAGATAGAAAGCAGCCAGACACACCTTGATCCCAGCAGGGACATCAAGGGTCTCAAAGGTGGTCTCCAGCTCGGAGATGTACGCCTCAAGCTTGGCGGGATCGGTCTCCCCCTTAAAGTGTGCGGGTCAAAGGTCTGCAAGACTCTTCACCCAATTTGGTTCCCTGGGTTGTGGCGGTGGAGGTGGTGCATGATGGAGAAATATGTGACTACTTCTACCACATAGGCAGTGTACCTATCGTTTTGCGGGTATAGTGATTAAATGGGGTTGTCGATCTCAGGGACCTCGTATAATTAATTGACAAATATTTGATTAACTGGGAAATTAAGTTAAACTAAAGAAAACAGGAAATATCACTTTTTTTTCGGTTTTGATTGATTGATTAAAAAGAAACTGAACTACAAGGAAAAATAGAACAATTTAAAAGATAAATAAACACAGAGGGATTTAAAGAGTGGTGAATGTGATAAATAGAAAAGCGCACCCCGGGTTGTTTGCTTACCTATTCCCTTTATATCTGTTACTAAATTCTTCCTTTAATTTTACTGCAATAACTCAGAAACTTTAATTAATTCATTAACGACTAAGTATAATGAATCCTAACCAATTGTTAGACCTAGCAGCAGGCTAATGCTCTAGACCGGACACAATTAATCGCATAAAGAGCAGTTTCTATTGGAGTCTAATTAACCTATAGGCCGGATCAGGCTTCTAGCTGTTTAATTAGGTTCAACTTCCTTCGTCTAGTTATTTATCTCAGCTCTCGCATTTTAATAAAATAACTACAAGGGTTGTTTTAACTACCGGCCAAATAATTAAAACACTTGAAGGACAGGAATTGAACTGTTGCAGTTAACAGAATTTATTTGAAGAAATACATAACAGAATTTAGGAAATAGGTTCGCTTCCCAACCCGGGAAGCTAAAATACTTACTCGCTCATCGTTACAGAAACAACGATAACAGAAAAGGAATGCATTAAATAAATTAAAGTAAGGGTAAGAGATAACTCCAGTTTAGAAGTTCACTCCGGATCCTTGCTTCAACTTCGTCTTGCGCTGTCCCGTCTGCTAATTTATTTCTGTAGAGCTGGTGCGTAATAGTGGAAATAAAATAAAGAGCGGGATGTATGTGTTACGTGGGAATTTAATGGAGTGGATGGATGATGATTTTTGATGAAGTAAATGGAGTGCGATCGTGGGAGAATGCGTGGGTGAACGGATTAATTCGTGGACTGATAAATGAATGGATTGATAAATGGGTGCGTGGATGACTTGATGATTTTTTAGCAAGCAGAGTGTGGGTTTATATAGGCGGAGGATTTCAGAAACAGACAACGGAGAAGTGACAGGAATTGTGAGCTAGTGAGTAGATGGCGGTGGAGTTGGTGCAGATTCGTGAAGATTGCAGTCAGAGATTTCATCGGGCAGAGGAATTGATTGCAGAGACAGTCACGCGTGCACAAATTAAGGTGGGCGACCGTCTGCAATTAATGAAGGTAGTTCGACTGCGGCGCCGTGGAAGAAGAAAACTCTGTTCGGTGTCGAAATTCTAATTCTGTTCCGTGCGCTGAAATGCTCTTGTCCGCCTCGCGCCTAGCTCAGTCCGCGTGTTATGAGGCGGACGTCTCTGCGCCTGTCCGCCAGTTATGAGGCGGACGCCTCTGCTCCTGTCCGCCAGTTATGAGGCGGACGCCTCTGCTCCTGTCCGCCAGTTATGAGGCGGACGCCTCTGCTCCTGTCCGCCAGTTATGCCGATGTACAAGTATATTATATATGTATATATATATACGAGTGTTGTCTAATCTTGAATCGGCTCCAGATTTTTCGTTATAAGTCCGTTTGACTCGCCGTTTGTTGCATTGGAAAGCTCGTGAAGCAAACTACTTGATTCCAACACTTTTTCCTACATTTAACACATAAAATATATCAATTCGTATCAAAACATAAATCTAGGAAAATCGTAAGATAAGTGAGAACTATTACTTAAAATACTGCAAATTATAAGGTAATTAAACCCTTAAAAGTCTATATATTTCGCACTTATCAAACTTCCTCACACTTATCTTTTGCTTGTCCTCAAGCAAATAAAGAACAAACTTTCTCTAAGGTTACAGTATCAAACTCCGGGATTCAACAATCGTGGAAGGAAATCAAGCTAAATGGCAATCAAAAGAATAATCCTGCTCTTAGATGTAGGTTTTTTTGTAAACAGTGAAACAGAAAATTTTTAATAAGAGCATGGATAAGTTAGATTGTAAAAATTGAACATAGATTAGCTTGGAATCTTCCACCAATTTCTTTTCTCTAACCTTTGGATGACAAGGGGTGTGAAGTAACACCTTATTCCGTGATACCTTTCAACACCACATACTCATGATCAAAATATGAAAATTTGTGACAATCATTAAGAGTTTTGCATGTTTATTTTTTTGTTTTTCTCTTCTCTTTTGTTTTTTTTCATTGTTTGCACAATTGTCTTCATCCCCAGACTTTTCTCTTCACCCATGTAGCGGCTTTGGGCCTTCTATCCCAGATCACAAGACCTTAGGTAGATGGGTGATAAGGCACCCCAAGGACTTAATAACCGAATGAACGAGGCCTGTTTTGGTTCAGAAAACTTCATTATATGATCAGAGGAGTACTTTGCCTTATCCTTTCCATACCAAACTTTCACTTAGTTCCATGATTTCCAAGCTAAGGTAGCTCAATTTCCACAATCAGCTTTTCCACCAGATTTCAGTGAAAATAGATTTAATTTTGAAGAAAGAAATTGATACATACAAACAACGTCAAGCAGAACGATTCTTGAGGTTGTCATCAGGCTCGATTTCAAAAACTTCCACAAAAAATTTTAGCCCGAAAATTCAACATGTATTGGCCTTTAGAGAAGCTTACTATCATAATTAGAGAACAATAAAAATCAAGTGTGGCGTTAGGTACTACTGGCATATTTTCAGGGAAAGGTCTAAACTTCCTCACACTTAAGAGGAGCAATGTCCTCATTGTTCATAAAATAATCAAGAAAAGACCTTTCAAAATATGCCAGACTCATGAATCAACAGTTAAAGCTCGAGTGGCTGAACATAAATATTAAAAATAAAGGAACTGAGACTCCCCTGATATCGTGAGATTGAGGAAGGTGCCCTTCCTCACACTTAACGCATTGGCGGTGGGGTCGATGTTCCTCACACTTGAGTCTAAGCAAGGGTTCAGCTTGGAGTGATTGCACAAACGGTTTACCTACACACACTGTCAAATACCAAAATAACGCTAGGAAGCGTTGCGTTAATAACACAGGTACAATTACCTCCTTCTCTCCTTCTTCCTCGCCTCTTTTTTTCTTCTTTTTTTTATATATATATATTCACAATATATAGAGAGAAATAGATGCGTAGCTTATAAAACATGAATTTGAAAATTACCCCTGGGTTGCCTCCCGGTCAGCTGCCCTCTTTATAGTCATTGGCTGGACTTTGTGAAGTAGCTAACCTGCAATTGGATCTTTAAGAGATATTTCATATGTAGCAGCTTGATCCAGTGTAGTACCCAGAAATTTCTTGACTCTTGACCCATTGACCTTAAATGTTTCTCCCTTTGCATTGGCGAGTTCAATCGCACCAAATGGGGAAATGCTAATAATAGGGTAAGGCCCTGACCAGTATGATTTCAGCTTACCTGGGAAGAATCTGAGCCTGGAGTTGAAAAGTAGGACTTGGTCCCCCACCTTAAATTCTCGATTGGCAATCATCTTGTCATGCCAGCGCTTGGTACGTTCCTTATATATTACAGCATTCTCGTAAGATTCGTTCCTGAGTTCCTCCAACTCTGTCAACTGGAACTTGCGTTTATCACCGGCTTGCTGTAGGTCAAAATTAAGAGCTTTCAAGGCCCAATATGACTTGTATTCTAATTCCACAGGCAAGTGGCATGCCTTCCCAAAAACCAACTTGTAGGGAGACATGCCAATTGGTGTCT
Source organism: Limonium bicolor (assembly GCA_023374045.1). Taxonomy (NCBI): domain Eukaryota; kingdom Viridiplantae; phylum Streptophyta; class Magnoliopsida; order Caryophyllales; family Plumbaginaceae; genus Limonium; species Limonium bicolor. The sequence goes on from CM041778.1 coordinate 334,215,865, forward strand.
TGAAAGCAGTGCGGTAGGCCCAGAGTGCTTCATCTAATCAAAGTGACCAATCCTTTCGAGAAGAGTTCACCGTCTTTTGCAAGATCCACTTGAGCTCTCGGTTTGTCACTTCGGCCTGCCCATTTGTTTGAGGATGGTAGGGTAAGGAAACCATATGTCGAACCCCATATTTCTTTAATAGTGCTTCAAACTGGCGGTTACAGAAATGGGAGCCACCGTCACTGATTATGGCTCGAGGAACGCCGAATCGAGTGAAAATATTTTTCTTCAGGAACTTCACAACAATTTTAGCATCATTAGTAGAACAGGCAAGGGCTTCCGCCCATTTTGAAACATAATCAACAGCTACTAAGATGTAAAGATTACCGAAAGAGTTTGGGAAGGGACCCATAAAATCAATACCCCAGACGTCAAATAGCTCAACTTCTAACATGTTATTCAGTGGTAGCTCATTTCGACGAGATAGATTACCTTGCCTTTGACACCGATCACATGTCGAAACAAACACATGACAATCCTTGTGAAGGGTGTTCCAGAAAAAACCTGATTCTAGTATTTTTGCGGCGGTTCGAGTGGCGCCATGATGTCCACCGGCTTCTCTGGAATGGCAATGGAGGAGGATGTTTCTGACCTCTGACTTCTGGACACATCTCCTAATGATACCATCTGCACAGACTTTAAACAGATAAGGGTCATCCCAAAAATAATGTTTGACAATGGAAAAGAACCTTTTTCTTTGCTGATAAGTCATATCAGCTGGAACAATCTTCCTAACAAGGTAGTTAGCGATATCAGCAAACCATGGGTCCTCAACATCTTCAGCTGCAAATGCTGATTCGTCGGGGAAGGACTCGTTGATGGGAGTCCCATCATCAGATGCCTCCATTCTGGACAGATGATCAGCTACCACATTTTGTGTCCCCTTTTTGTCCCTGATCTCAATATCAAATTCTTGCAATAGGAGAATCCACCTAATTAACCTGGGTTTTGACTCTGCCTTAGCGAACAAATACTTAAGAGCAGAGTGGTCAGTATGCACAATAATTTTTCCACCCAGTAAATAAGATCGAAACTTATCTAGAGCAAAAACTACAGCTAGTAATTCTTTTTCTGTGGTCGCATAATTTTTCTGGGCATCATTTAAAGTTCGACTTGCATAATATACCACCCGAAGAATTTTATCAACCTTCTGACATAAACGGCTCCCACAGCGTAATCACTAGCGTCACACATTATCTCAAAAGGGAGTGACCAATCAGGAGACACAACGACAGGTGCAGAAATTAGCTTTTCTTTTAATAAATTAAAAGCTGTCAGACATTCTTCAGAAAAATGGAACTTAACATCCTTCGCCAGTAGATCACACAGAGGTTTAGAGATTTTGGAAAAATCTTTGATGAATCTTCTATAAAAACCTGCGTGCCCAAGAAAACTACGAATATCTCTAACAGAAGATGGTGGTGGGAGCTTTTCAATTACCTCGACTTTAGCCCGGTCTACCTCAATACCTTTTGAAGAAATTTTGTGGCCCAGGACGATTCCTTCTCGAACCATGAAGTGGCATTTTTCCCAATTTAACACCAGATTGGTTTCTTCACACCTGGACAGCACAAGATCAAGGTTTTCTAGACAGGATTCAAATGTTAGACCATAAACAGAAAAATCGTCCATAAAAACCTCAATGCATTTCTCAATATATTCAGCAAAGATGGCCATCATACAACGTTGAAACGTGGCAGGAGCATTACATAATCCAAATGGCATTCTTTTATAACTATAGGTTCCATACGGACAGGTAAAAGTTGTCTTATCCTGATCCTCAGGAGCTATAGGGATTTGAAAATAACCTGAAAAGCCATCCAGAAAGCAGTAGTAGTAGTCATGTCCAGCTAGTCTTTCCAACATTTGATCAATGAAAGGTAATGGAAAATGGTCCTTACGAGTAGCATCATTTAATTTTCTATAATCAATACAAACCCGCCATCCTGTAGTGGGACGCTGGGTAATCAGCTCACCCTTTTCATTAGGAACCACAGTTATTCCTCCTTTCTTTGGTACTACCTGAACTGGACTTACCCATTTACTGTCTGAAATAGGGTAAATAATGCCTGCATCGAGTAGTTTGATTACCTCTTTCTTAACTACCTCTTTTAGGACTGGGTTAAGACGTCGCTGAGGCTGAGCCAATGGTCGGTAGTTATCTTCCATATAGATTCGGTGAGAACACAACTGAGGGCTGATTCCTTTAATATCTGCTATCGACCAACCAATAGCTGATGTATGATTGCGCAACACCTCCAGTAGTTGCTTTTCTTGAGTTCCTGTCAAGTCAGAAGAGATTATAACAGGTAATTCCGATGGTTCATTAAGAAAAGAATATTTCAAATGAGAGGGAAGAGGTTTCATCTCCACTGTAGGAGGTTTTTCAATAGATGGTCTTGGCCGGTCAGCACTTCGCTCGACTTTCTCAAATTGCTGCTGGTACTTGTGGAAGTGTGGCCGCCTTTTGTTTAACTCCTCAGCCATGAGGGCCATATCTGGGTCCTCATCATCAGCTTCGCAAGATGCCATAAGACATCTTTCCAGGATTTCCTCTTCTTCTTTGCTTAAAATAGTTTCCTGCACTAAAGAGTCAATAACATCTATTGCAAAGCAGGATTGAACAGCGGCAGGACGCTTCATGTTGCGTGTCATGTCGAAAACAACCTGCTCATCATGAAATCTTAGAATAATCTTCCCTCCTTCCACATCAATGAGAGTGCGGGCAGTTCTCATAAACGGTCTGCCCAAAATTAGTGGTACATCTGTATCTTCCTCCATATCAATGATGATAAAATCAGCAGGGAAAATAAATTTATCAATAGAAACTACCAAGTCCTCAACTTTTCCTTTAGGATAAATTATGGAACGGTCTGCTAGTTGTAACTGAACAGATGTGGGAGCACATTGACCTACACCTAATTTCTTGAAAATAGATAAAGGCATCAAATTAATACTTGCTCCTAAATCACATAAACCGTTACCACAATCCACCTTCTCGATAGCGCATGGAATGATGGGAAGGCCTGGATCTCCTAACTTGGGTGGCAGCTTCTTCAGGAGAACTGCAGATACTCTTTCTGTCAACTTGACCGTGTCAGACTCTAGCAAAGAACGCCTGTTAGACAAAATATCCTTCATAAATTTAGCATACATAGGCATTTGAGACAAAGCATCAGAAAAAGGGATGTTAATAGTTAATTTCTTAAAGATATTAAGAAATTTCCCATATTGCTCGTCCATGTTCTTTTTCTTTAGTCTGTTAGGGAATGGAATAGGAGGATTATAAGAGAGTTGAGAAGGTTTAATAGTGAGAGATTCAGGAGACTCCTTCTCCTTGGGATTTGTTGTTTCCTCCACTTCAGGTTGAGATTCAGCTGGCTTATTAAAATCTTCTTCAACTTCTGGAACATCAGAAACTAGTTCCTTGCCGCTTCTCAGAGTTACTGCTTTTGCATGCTCCCTTGGGTTAGGGTCAGGCTGACTGGGAAGTGACCCCGTCGGTCGCTGTGCCAGCTGTTGTGAAATTTGACTCATTTGCCTCTCTAGGCTCAGGTTGATAGAAGCTTGATCAGCGTTTTTAGCGGCTTGTTCAGAAAGTTTAGCTTCTATTTCGGCAATCCTGGAGTTTGTAGTTTGGCCTTGTTTGAGGATTTCTGCCAGCATATTCTCAATTTTACCACTGCCTCCTTGAGAATTTTGGGATTGCTCCTGCTGTCTAAAGTAAGGTGGTCTATTTTGTTGAACCCAAAATTACCTATAGACTGATCATTACCCCTCCATGGAGGTTGTTGATTGTTCCTCCAATTATTCTGATTGAAATTGTTAGGATAGGGGTTACCTGGTCTGTTGTTGATCGATTTTACTCTTCGGGGTTACCTGCAAGCTAGGACCTTCACAGTTGAACGTTTCGTGGGCTCCTCCACAATTCTCACAGCAAGGATTCAGGAAAGGCGAAGAAGTAGCTGCCTTCGCGGTTTGCTGTTGCGTCTGGTTTACAGCTAACTTTTCCACAACTTTAGTAAGAGCTGTTAGTTGAGCGGATAAATGATCCTGTGGGGGAATATTATACATACCTGCTTTTGGCTCACCTCTCCCCTTGTTCTTGCACCACTGTCTGGTACTAGCGGTCATGGTGTCCAAAAGCTCCATCGCTTCATCCCCAGTTCTTGCCATAAAGTTTCCTCCAGATGAGGAACTTAGTACATCTTGTTTGAATCTTTAATCCCTTAAAGAATGACAGTACTAGTTCTTCGCTACTCATACCATGGTGTGGGCATGAATTGCAGCTCCTTGAATCTATCCCAAGAATCATACAGGGACTCACCTGGTTCTTGACAAAAGTTTGTGATTTCAGCGATCTTTTCCCTTGTCTTTGACGGTGGATAGTACTTCGCCAGGAACTTGTTTGCCAAGTCAGCCCAAGTGTGGATGCTACCCGGTTGCAGACTCCTTAGCCACCTGGACGCTCCGTCTTTCAGAGAATAGGGGAACAGCTGTAGACGAATGCGCTCGTTCAGGTTCCCCGTCTTGTTGAATGTATTGCAGAAGTCCAGGAATGCAGAGATGTGGTGTGGGGCATCATCTGAGTCAAGTCCGCTGAATTGTCCCTGGTGGTACAACGTGGTGATGAAGCTCGTCTTGAATTGCCAGGCGTCGAGCTCAGTTTGCGTCACTTGAGGGAGGACGATAGCAGAGGATCGTCCTTCTACTGATGGTTGCTGGTACTCCCCCAGAGTTTGTCTGGTCGTCATGGCAAACTGTAGTTGTCGCCTGCTGTGGAGAACTCTTTCGATCTCTGGCTGAAATTCAGCTATAGGTTCTCCTGCAGATCGAGTCCGACGCATAAGAGACGAGTTGGTATGAATATGGAAAAACTAGATTAACTATATACGTGGCAAAAATAAAGAGAAAATATCAAACAGAAAATAAAAATAAAAGAATGAAAAATTTAACTTATCCCAATTAAATAATAATTGTCAATTAACCGTGCCGGAGGTCCCCGGCAACGGCGCCAAAAACTTGATGGAGAAATATGTGACTACTTCTACCACATAGGCAGTGTACCTATCGTTTTGCGGGTATAGTGATTAAATGGGGTTGTCGATCTCAGGGACCTCGTATAATTAATTGACAAATATTTGATTAACTGGGAAATTAAGTTAAACTAAAGAAAACAGGAAATATCACTTTTTCGGTTTTGATTGGTTGATTAAAAAGAAACTAAACTACAAGGAAAAATAGAACAATTTAAATAAACACAGAGGGATTTAAAGAGTGGTGAATGTGATAAATAGAAAAACGCACCCCGGGTTGTTTGCTTACCTATTCCTTTTATATCTGTTACCAAATTCTTCCTTTAATTTTACTGCAATAACTCAGAAACTTTAATTAATTCATTAACGACTAAGTATAATGAATCCTAACCAATTGTTAGACCTAGCAGCAGGCTAATGCTCTAGACCGGACACAATTAATCGCATAAAGAGCAGTTTCTATTGGAGTCTAATTAACCTATAGGCCGGATCAGGCTTCTAGCTGTTAATTAGGTTCAACTTCCTTCGTCTAGTTATTTATCTCAGCTCTCGCATTTTAATAAAATAACTACAAGGGTTGTTTTAACTACCGGCCAAATAATTAAAACACTTGAAGGACAGGAATTGAACTGTTGCAGTTAACAAATTTATTTGAAGAAATACATAACAGAATTTAGGAAATAGGTTCGCTTCCCAACCCGGGAAGCTAAAATACTTACTCGCTCATCGTTACAGAAACAACGATAACAGAAAAGGAATGCATTAAATAAATTAAAGTAAGGGTAAGAGATAACTCCAGTTTAGAAGTTCACTCCGGTTCCTCGCTTCAACTTCGTCTTGCGCTGCCCGTCTGCTAATTTATTTCTGTAGAGCTGGTGCGTAATAGTGGAAATAAAATAAAGAGCGGGATGTATGTGTTACGTGGGAATTTAATGGAGTGGATGGATGATGATTTTTGATGAAGTGAATGGAGTGCGATCGTGGGAGAATGCGTGGGTGAACGGATTAATTCGTGGACTGATAAATGAATGGATTGATAAATGGGTGCGTGGATGACGATGATTTTTTAGCAAGCAGAGTGTGGGTTTATATAGGCGGAGGATTTCAGAAACAGACAACGGAGAAGTGACAGGAATTGTGAGCTAGTGAGTAGATGGCGGTGGAGTTGGTGCAGATCGTGAAGATTGCAGTCAGAGATTTCATCGGGCAGGAATTGATTGCAGAGACAGTCACGCGTGCACAAATTAAGGTGGGCGACCGTCTGCAATTAATGAAGGTAGTTCGACTGCGGTGCCGTGGAAGAAGAAAACTCTGTTCGGTGTCGAAATTCTAATTCTGTTCCGTGCGCTGAAATGCTCTTGTCCGCCTCGCGCCTAGCTCAGTCCGCGTGTTATGAGGCGGACGTCTCTGCGCCTGTCCGCCAGTTATGAGGCGGACGCCTCTGCTCCTGTCCGCCAGTTATGAGGCGGACGCCTCTGCTCCTGTCGCCAGTTATGAGGCGGACGCCTCTGCTCCTGTCCGCCAGTTATGCCGATGTACAAGTATATTATATATGTATATATATATACGAGTGTTGTCTAATCTTGAATCGGCTCCAGATTTTTCGTTATAAGTCCGTTTGACTCGCCGTTTGTTGCATTGGAAAGCTCGTGAAGTAAACTACTTGATTCCAACACTTTTTCCTACATTTAACACATAAAATATATCAATTCGTATCAAAACATAAATCTAGGAAAATCGTAAGATAAGTGAGAAATATTACTTAAAATACTGCAAATTATAAGGTAATTAAACCCTTAAAAGTCTATATATTTCGCACTTATCAAACTTCCTCACACTTATCTTTTGCTTGTCGTCAAGCAAATAAAGAACAAACTTTCTCTAAGGTTACAGTATCAAACTCCGGGATTCAACAATCGTGGAAGGAAATCAAGCTAAATGGCAATCAAAAGAATAATCCTGCTCTTAGATGTAGGTTTTTTTGTAAACAGTGAAACAGAAAATTTTTAATAAGAGCATGGATAAGTTAGATTGTAAAAATTGAACATAGATTAGCTTGGAATCTTCCACCAATTTCTTTTCTCTAACCTTTGGATGACAAGGGGTGTGAAGTAACACCTTATTCTGTGATACCTTTCAACACCACATACTCATGATCAAAATATGAAAAATTGTGACAATCATTAAGAGTTTTGCATGTTTATTTTTTTGTTTTTCTCTTCTCTTTTGTTTTTTTTCGCATTGTTTGCACAATTGTCTTCATCCCCCAGACTTTTCTCTTCACCCATGTAGCGGCTTTGGGCCTTCTATCCCAGATCACAATACCTTAGGTAGATGGGTGATAAGGCACCCCAAGGACTTAATAACCGAATGAACGAGGCCTGTTTTGGTTCAGAAAACTTCATTATATGATCAGAGGAGTACCTTGCCTTATCCTTTCCATACCAAACTTTCACTTAGTTCCATGATTGCCAAGCTAAGGTAGCTCAATTTCCACAATCAGCTTATCCACCAGATTTCAGTGAAAATAGATTTAATTTTGAAGAAAGAAATTGATACATACAAACAACGTCAAGCAGAACGATTCTTGAGGTTGTCATCAGGCTCGATTTCAAAAACTTCCACAAAAAATTTTAGCCCGAAAATTCAACATGTATTGGCCTTTAGAGAAGCTTACTATCATAATTAGAGAACAATAAAAATCAAGTGTGGCATTAGGTACTACTGGCATATTTTCAGGGAAAGGTCTAAACTTCCTCACACTTAAGAGGAGCAATGTCCTCATTGTTCATAAAATAATCAAGAAAAGACCTTTCAAAATATGCCAGACTCATGAATCAACAGTTAAAGCTCGAGTGGCTGAACATAAATATTAAAATAAAGGAACCGAGACTCCCCTGATAGCGTGAGATTGAGGAAGGTGCCCTTCCTCACACTTAAAGCATTGGCGGTGGGGTCGATGTTCCTCACACTTGAGTCTAAGCAAGGGTTCAGCTTGGAGTGATTGCAACAAACGGTTTACCTACACACACTGTCAAATACCAAAATAACGCTAGGAAGCGTTGCGTTAATAGCACAGGTACAATTACCTCCTTCCTCTCCTTTCTTCCTCGCCTCTTTTTTTTTCTTTTTTTTTTATATATATATATATCACAATATATTAGAGAGAAATAGATGCGTAGCTTATAAAACATGAATTTGAAAATTACCCCTGGGTTGCCTCCCAGTCAGCTGCCCTCTTTATAGTCATTGGCTGGACTTTGTGAAGTAGCTAACCTGCATTGGATCTTTAAGAGATATTTCATATGTAGCAGCTTGATCCAGTGTAGTACCCAGAAATTTCTTGACTCTTGACCCATTGACCTTAAATGTTTCCTTCTTTGCATTGGCGAGTTCAATCGCACCGAATGGGGAAATGCTAATAATAGGGTAAGGCCCTGACCAGTATGATTTCAGCTTACCTGGGAAGAATCTGAGCCTGGAGTTGAAAAGCAAGACTTGGTCCCCCACCTTGATTCTCGATTGGCAATCATGTCATGCCAGCGCTTGGTACGTTCCTTATATATTACAGCATTCTCGTAGGATTCGTTCCTGAGTTCCTCCAACTCTGTCAACTGGAACTTGTGTTTATCACCGGCTTGCTGTAGGTCAAAATTAAGAGCTTTCAAGGCCCAATATGACTTGTATTCTAATTCCACAGGCAAGTGGCATGCCTTCCCAAAAACCAACTTGTAGGGAGACATGCCAATTGGTGTCTTGAAAGCAGTGCGGTAGGCCCAGAGTGCTTCATCTAATCGAAGTGACCAATCCTTTCGAGAAGAGTTCACCGTCTTTTGCAAGATCCACTTGAGCTCTCGGTTTGTCACTTCGGCCTGCCCATTTGTTTGAGGATGGTAGGGTAAGGAAACCTTATGTCGAACCCCATATTTCTTTAATAGTGCTTCAAACTGGCGGTTACAGAAATGGGAGCCACCGTCACTGATTATGGCTCGAGGAACGCCGAATCGAGTGAAAATTTTTCTTCAGGAACTTCACAACAATTTTAGCATCATTAGTAGAACAGGCAAGGGCTTCCGCCCATTTTGAAACATAATCAACAGCTACTAAGATGTAAAGATTACCGAAAGAGTTTGGGAAGGGACCCATAAAATCAATACCCCAGACGTCAAATAGCTCAACTTCTAACATGTTATTCAGTGGTAGCTCATTTCGACGAGATAGATTACCTTGCCTTTGACACCGATCACATGTCGAAACAAACATGACAATCCTTGTGAAGGGTGTTCCAGAAAAAACCTGATTCTAGTATTTTTGCGGCGGTTCGAGTGGCGCCATGATGTCCACCGGCTTCTCTGGAATGGCAATGGAGGAGGAATGTTTCTGACCTCTGACTTCTGGACACATCTCCTAATGATACCATCTGCACAGACTTTAAACAGATAAGGGTCATCCCAAAAATAATGTTTGACAATGGAAAAGAACCTTTCTTGCTGATAAGTCATATCAGCTGGAACAATCTTCCTAACAAGGTAGTTAGCGATATCAGCAAACCATGGTCCTCAACATCTTCAGCTGCAAATGCTGACTCATCGGGGAAGGACTCGTTGATGGGAGTCCCATCATCAGATGCCTCCATTCTGGACAGATGATCAGCTACCACATTTTGTGTCCCCTTTTTGTCCCTGATCTCAATATCAAATTCTTGCAATAGGAGAATCCACCTAATTAACCTGGGTTTTGACTCTGCCTTAGCGAACAAATACTTAAGAGCAGAGTGGTCAGTATGCACAATAATTTTCCACCCAGTAAATAAGATCGAAACTTATCTAGAGCAAAAACTACAGCTAGTAATTCTTTTTCTGTGGTCGCATAATTTTTCTGGGCATCATTTAAAGTTCGACTTGCATAATATACACCCGAAGAATTTTATCAACCTTCTGACATAAACGGCTCCCACAGCGTAATCACTAGCGTCACACATTATCTCAAAAGGGAGTGACCAATCAGGAGACACAACGACAGGTGCAGAAATTAGCTTTTCTTTTAATAAATTAAAAGCTGTCAGACATTCTTCAGAAAAATGGAACTTAACATCCTTCGCCAGTAGATCACACAGAGGTTTAGAGATTTTGGAAAAATCTTTAATGAATCTTCTATAAAAACCTGCGTGCCCAAGAAAACTACGAATATCTAACAGAAGATGGTGGTGGGAGCTTTTCAATTACCTCGACTTTAGCCCGGTCTACCTCAATACCTTTTGAAGAAATTTTGTGGCCCAGGACGATTCCTTCTCGAACCATGAAGTGGCATTTTTCCCAATTTAACACCAGATTGGTTTCTTCACACCTGGACAGCACAAGATCAAGGTTTTCTAGACAGGATTCAAATGTTAGACCATAAACAGAAAAATCGTCCATAAAAACCTCAATGCATTTCTCAATATATTCAGCAAAGATGGCCATCATACAACGTTGAAACGTGGCAGGAGCATTACATAATCCAAATGGCATTCTTTTATAACTATAGGTTCCATACGGACAGGTAAAAGTTGTCTTATCCTGATCCTCAGGAGCTATAGGGATTTGAAATAACCTGAAAAGCCATCCGAAAGCAAAGTAGTAGTAGTCATGTCCAGCTAGTCTTTCCAACATTTGATCAATGAAAGGTAATGGAAAATGGTCCTTACGAGTAGCATCATTTAATTTTCTATAATCAATACAAACCCGCCATCCTGTAGTGGGACGCTGGGTAATCAGCTCACCCTTTTCATTAGGAACCACAGTTATTCCTCCTTTCTTTGGTACTACCTGAACTGGACTTACCCATTTACTGTCTGAAATAGGGTAAATAATGCCTGCATCGAGTAGTTTGATTACCTCTTTCTTAACTACCTCTTTTAGGACTGGGTTAAGACGTCGCTGAGGCTGAGCCAATGGTCGGTAGTTATCTTCCATATAGATTCGGTGAGAACACAACTGAGGGCTGATTCCTTTAATATCTGCTATCGACCAACCAATAGCTGATGTATGATTGCGCAACACCTCCAGTAGTTGCTTCTCTTGAGTTCCTGTCAAGTCAGAAGAGATTATAACAGGTAATTCCGATGGTTCATTAAGAAAAGAATATTTCAAATGAGAGGGAAGAGGTTTCATCTCCACTGTAGGAGGTTTTTCAATAGATGGTCTTGGCCGGTCAGCACTTCGCTCGACTTTCTCAAATTGCTGCTGGTACTTGTGGAAGTGTGGCCGCCTTTTATTTAACTCCTCAGCCATGAGGGCCATATCTGGATCCTCATCATCAGCTTCGCAAGATGCCATAAGACATCTTTCCAGGATTTCCTCTTCTTCTTTGCTTAAAATAGTTTCCTGCACTAAAGAGTCAATAACATCTATTGCAAAGCAGGATTGAACAGCGGCAGGACGCTTCATGTTGCGTGTCATGTCGAAAACAACCTGCTCATCATGAAATCTTAGAATAATCTTCCCTCCTTCCACATCAATGAGAGTGCGGGCAGTTCTCATAAACGGTCTGCCCAAAATTAGTGGTACATCTGTATCTTCCTCCATATCAATGATGATAAAATCAGCAGGGAAAATAAATTTATCAATAGAAACTACCAGTCCTCAACTTTTCCTTTAGGATAAATTATGGAACGGTCTGCTAGTTGTAACTGAACAGATGTGGGAGCACATTGACCTACACCTAATTTCTTGAAAATAGATAAAGGCATCAAATTAATACTTGCTCCTAAATCACATAAACCGTTACCACAATCCACCTTCTCGATAGCGCATGGAATGATGGGAAGCCTGGATCTCCTAACTTGGGTGGCAGCTTCTTCAGGAGAACTGCAGATACTCTTTCTGTCAACTTGACGTGTCAGACTCTAGCAAAGAACGCCTGTTAGACAAAATATCCTTCATAAATTTAGCATACATAGGCATTTGAGACAAAGCATCAGAAAAAGGGATGTTAATAGTTAATTTCTTAAAGATATTAAGAAATTTCCCATATTGCTCGTCCATGTTCTTTTTCTTTAGTCTGTTAGGGAATGGAATAGGAGGATTATAAGAGAGTTGAGAAGGTTTAATAGTGAGAGATTCAGGAGACTCCTTCTCCTTGGGATTTGTTGTTTCCTCCACTTCAGGTTGAATTCAGCTGGCTTATTAAAATCTTCTTCAACTTCTGGAACATCAGAAACTAGTTCCTTGCCGCTTCTCAGAGTTACTGCTTTTGCATGCTCCCTTGGGTTAGGGTCAGGCTGACTGGGAAGTGACCCCGTCGGTCGCTGTGCCAGCTGTTGTGAAATTTGACTCATTTGCCTCTCTAGGCTCAGGTTGATAGAAGCTTGATCAGCGTTTTTAGCGGCTTGTTCAGAAAGTTTAGCTTCTATTTCGGCAATCCTGGAGTTTGTAGTTTGGCCTTGTTTGAGGATTTCTGCCAGCATATTCTCAATTTTACCACTGCCTCCTTGAGTTTTGGGATTGCTCCTGCTGTCTAAAGTAAGGTGGTCTATTTTGGTTGAACCCAAAATTACCTATAGACTGATCATTACCCCTCCATGGAGGTTGTTGATTGTTCCTCCAATTATTCTGATTGAAATTGTTAGGATAGGGGTTACCTGGTCTGTTGTTGATCGATTTTAACTCTTGGGTTACCTGCATAGCTAGGACCTTCACAGTTGAACGTTTCGTGGGCTCCTCCACAATTCTCACAGCAAGGATTCAGGAAAGGCGAAGAAGTAGCTGCCTTCGCGGTTTGCTGTTGCGTCTGGTTTACAGCTAACTTTTCCACAACTTTAGTAAGAGCTGTTAGTTGAGCGGATAAATGATCCTGTGGGGGAATATTATACATACCTGCTTTTGGCTCACCTCTCCCCTTGTTCTTGCACCACTGTCTGGTACTAGCGGTCATGGTGTCCAAAAGCTCCATCGCTTCATCCCCAGTTCTTGCCATAAAGTTTCCTCCAGATGAGGAACTTAGTACATTTGTTTGAATCGTTTAATCCCTTAAAGAATGACAGTACTAGTTCTTCGCTACTACATCCGTGTGTGGGCATAGAATTTGCAGCTCCTTGAATCTATCCCAAGAATCATACAGGGACTCACCTGGTTCTTGACAAAAGTTTGTGATTTCAGCGATCTTTTCCCTTGTCTTTGACGGTGGATAGTACTTCGCCAGGAACTTGTTTGCCAAGTCAGCCCAAGTGTGGATGCTACCCGGTTGCAGACTCCTTAGCCACCTGGATGCTCCGTCTTTCAGAGAATAGGGGAACAGCTGTAGACGAATGCGCTCGTTCAGGTTCCCCGTCTTGTTGAATGTATTGCAGAAGTCCAGAATGCAGAGATGTGGTGTGGGGCATCATCTGAGTCAAGTCCGCTGAATTGTCCCTGGTGGTACAACGTGGTGATGAAGCTCGTCTTGAATTGCCAGGCGTCGAGCTCAGTTTGCGTCACTTGAGGGAGGACGATAGCAGAGGATCGTCCTTCTACTGATGGTTGCTGGTACTCCCCCAGAGTTTGTCTGGTCGTCATGGCAAACTGTAGTTGTCGCCTGCTGTGGAGAACTCTTTCGATCTCTGGCTGAAATTCAGCTATAGGTTCTCCTGCAGATCGAGTCCGACGCATAAGAGACGAGTTGGTATGAATATGGAAAAACTAGATTAACTATATACGTGGCAAAAATAAAGAGAAAATATCAAACAGAAAATAAAAATAAAAGAATGAAAAATTTAACTTATCCCAATTAAATAATAATTGTCAATTAACCGTGCCGGAGGTCCCCGGCAACGGCGCCAAAAACTTGATGGAGAAATATGTGACTACTTCTACCACATAGGCAGTGTACCTATCGTTTTGCGGGTATAGTGATTAAATGGGGTTGTCGATCTCAGGGACCTCGTATAATTAATTGACAAATATTTGATTAACTGGGAATTAAGTTAAACTAAAGAAAACAGGAAATATCACTTTTTCGGTTTTGATTGATTGATTAAAAAGAAACTAAACTACAAAAATAGAACAATTTAAAAGATAAATAAACACAGAGGGATTTAAAGAGTGGTGAATGTGATAAATAGAAAAGCGCACCCCGGGTTGTTTGCTTACCTATTCCTTTTATATCTGTTACAAATTCTTCCTTTAATTTTACTGCAATAACTCAGAAACTTTAATTAATTCATTAACGACTAAGTATAATGAATCCTAACCAATTGTTAGACCTAGCAGGCTAATGCTCTAGACCGGACACAATTAATCGCATAAAGAGCAGTTTCTATTGGAGTCTAATTAACCTATAGGCCGGATCAGGCTTCTAGCTGTTAATTAGGTTCAACTTCCTTCGTCTAGTTATTTATCTCAGCTCTCGCATTTTAATAAAATAACTACAAGGGTTGTTTTAACTACCGGCCAAATAATTAAAACACTTGAAGGACAGGAATTGAACTGTTGCAGTTAACTAAATTTATTTGAAGAAATACATAACAGAATTTAGGAAATAGGTTCGCTTCCCAACCCGGGAAGCTAAAATACTTACTCGCTCATCGTTACAGAAACAACGATAACAGAAAAGGAATGCATTAAATAAATTAAAGTAAGGGTAAGAGATAACTCCAGTTTAGAAGTTCACTCCGGATCCTTGCTTCAACTTCGTCTTGCGCTGTCCCGTCTGCTAATTTATTTCTGTAGAGCTGGTGCGTAATAGTGGAAATAAAATAAAGAGCGGGATGTATGTGTTACGTGGGAATTTAATGGAGTGGATGGATGATGATTTTTGATGAAGTAAATGGAGTGCGATCGTGGGAGAATGCGTGGGTGAACGGATTAATTCGTGGACTGATAAATGAATGGATTGATAAATGGGTGCGTGGATGACTCGATGATTTTTTTAGCAAGCAGAGTGTGGGTTTATATAGGCGGAGGATTTCAGAAACAGACAACGGAGAAGTGACAGGAATTGTGAGCTAGTGAGTAGATGGCGGTGGAGTTGGTGCAGATTCGTGAAGATTGCAGTCAGAGATTTCATCGGGCAGAGGAATTGATTGCAGAGACAGTCACGCGTGCACAAATTAAGGTGGGCGACCGTCTGCAATTAATGAAGGTAGTTCGACTGCGGCGCCGTGGAAGAAGAAAACTCTGTTCGGTGTCGAAATTCTAATTCTGTTCCGTGCGCTGAAATGCTCTTGTCCGCCTCGCGCCTAGCTCAGTCCGCGTGTTATGAGGCGGACGTCTCTGCGCCTGTCCGCCAGTTATGAGGCGGACGCCTCTGCTCCTGTCCGCCAGTTATGAGGCGGACGCCTCTGCTCCTGTCCGCCAGTTATGAGGCGGACGCCTCTGCTCCTGTCCGCCAGTTATGCCGATGTACAAGTATATTATATATGTATATATATATACGAGTGTTGTCTAATCTTGAATCGGCTCCAGATTTTTCGTTATAAGTCCGTTTGACTCGCCGTTTGTTGCATTGGAAAGCTCGTGAAGTAAACTACTTGATTCCAACACTTTTTCCTACATTTAACACATAAAATATATCAATTCATATCAAAACATAAATCTAGGAAAATCGTAAGATAAGTGAGAAATATTACTTAAAATACTGCAAATTATAAGGTAATTAAACCCTTAAAAGTCTATATATTTCGCACTTATCAAACTTCCTCACACTTATCTTTTGCTTGTCCTCAAGCAAATAAAGAACAAACTTTCTCTAAGGTTACAGTATCAAACTCCGGGATTCAACAATCGTGGAAGGAAATCAAGCTAAATGGCAATCAAAAGAATAATCCTGCTCTTAGATGTAGGTTTTTTGTAAACAGTGAAACAGAAAATTTTTAATAAGAGCATGGATAAGTTAGATTGTAAAAATTGAACATAGATTAGCTTGGAATCTTCCACCAATTTTTTTCTCTAACCTTTGGATGACAAGGGGTGTGAAGTAACACCTTATTCCGTGATACCTTTCAACACCACATACTCATGATCAAAATATGAAAAATTGTGACAATCATTAAGAGTTTTGCATGTTTATTTTTTGTTTTTCTCTCTTTTTGTTTTTTTTTCATTGTTTGCACAATTGTTTCATCCCCCAGACTTTTCTCTTCACCCATGTAGCGGCTTTGGGCCTTCTATCCCAGATCACAAGACCTTAGGTAGATGGGTGATAAGGCACCCCAAGGACTTAATAACCGAATGAACGAGGCCTGTTTTGGTTCAGAAAACTTCATTATATGATCAGAGGAGTACCTTGCCTTATCCTTTCCATACCAAACTTTCACTTAGTCCATGATTGCCAAGCTAAGGTAGCTCAATTTCCACAATCAGCTTATCCACCAGATTTCAGTGAAAATAGATTTAATTTTGAAGAAAGAAATTGATACATACAAACAACGTCAAGCAGAACGATTCTTGAGGTTGTCATCAGGCTCGATTTCAAAAACTTCCACAAAAAATTTTAGCCCGAAAATTCAACATGTATTGGCCTTTAGAGAAGCTTACTATCATAATTAGAGAACAATAAAAATCAAGTGTGGCATTAGGTACTACTGGCATATTTTTAGGGAAAGGTCTAAACTTCCTCACACTTAAGAGGAGCAATGTCCTCATTGTTCATAAAATAATCAAGAAAAGACCTTTCAAAATATGCCAGACTCATGAATCAACAGTTAAAGCTCGAGTGGCTGAACATAAATATTAAAAATAAAGGAACTGAGACTCCCCTGATATCGTGAGATTGAGGAAGGTGCCCTTCCTCACACTTAAGCATTGGCGGTGGGGTCGATGTTCCTCACACTTGAGTTTAAGCAAGGGTTCAGCTTGGAGCGATTGCAACAAACGGTGTACCTACACACATTGTCAAATACCAAAATAACGCTAGGAAGCGTTTTAATAGCACAGGTACAATTACCTCCTTCCTTCCTTCTTCCTCGCCTTTTTTTTTTTTTTTTATATATATATATATCACAATATATTAGAGAGAAATAGATGCGTAGCTTATAAAACATGAATTTGAAAATTACCCCTGGGTTGCCTCCCGGTCAGCTGCCCTCTTTATAGTCATTGGCTGGACTTTGTGAAGTAGCTAACCTGCAATTGGATCTTTAAGAGATATTTCATATGTAGCAGCTTGATCCAGTGTAGTACCCAGAAATTTCTTGACTCTTGACCCATTGACCTTAAATGTTTCCCTTTGCATTGGCGAGTTCAATCGCACCAAATGGGGAAATGCTAATAATAGGGTAAGGCCCTGACCAGTATGATTTCAGCTTACCTGGGAAGAATCTGAGCCTGGAGTTGAAAAGTAGGACTTGGTCCCCCACCTTAAATTCTCGATTGGCAATCATCTTGTCATGCCAGCGCTTGGTACGTTCCTTATATATTACAGCATTCTCGTAAGATTCGTTCCTGAGTTCCTCCAACTCTGTCAACTGGAACTTGCGTTTATCACCGGCTTGCTGTAGGTCAAAATTAAGAGCTTTCAAGGCCCAATATGACTTGTATTCTAATTCCACAGGCAAGTGGCATGCCTTCCCAAAAACCAACTTGTAGGGAGACATGCCAATTGGTGTCTTGAAAGCAGTGCGGTAGGCCCAGAGTGCTTCATCTAATCGAAGTGACCAATCCTTTCGAGAAGAGTTCACCGTCTTTTGCAAGATCCACTTGAGCTCTCGGTTTGTCACTTCGGCCTGCCCATTTGTTTGAGGATGGTAGGGTAAGGAAACCTTATGTCGAACCCCATATTTCTTTAATAGTGCTTCAAACTGGCGGTTACAGAAATGGGAGCCACCGTCACTGATTATGGCTCGAGGAACGCCGAATCGAGTGAAAATATTTTTCTTCAGGAACTTCACAACAATTTTAGCATCATTAGTAGAACAGGCAAGGGCTTCCGCCCATTTTGAAACATAATCAACAGCTACTAAGATGTAAAGATTACCGAAAGAGTTTGGGAAGGGACCCATAAAATCAATACCCCAGACGTCAAATAGCTCAACTTCTAACATGTTATTCAGTGGTAGCTCATTCGACGAGATAGATTACCTTGCCTTTGACACCGATCACATGTCGAAACAAACACATGACAATCCTTGTGAAGGGTGTTCCAGAAAAAACCTGATTCTAGTATTTTTGCGGCGGTTCGAGTGGCGCCATGATGTCCACCGGCTTCTCTGGAATGGCAATGGAGGAGATGTTTCTGACCTCTGACTTCTGGACACATCTCCTAATGATACCATCTGCACAGACTTTAAACAGATAAGGGTCATCCCAAAAATAATGTTTGACAATGGAAAAGAACCTTTTCTTGCTGATAAGTCATATCAGCTGGAACAATCTTCCTAACAAGGTAGTTAGCGATATCAGCAAACCATGGTCCTCAACATCTTCAGCTGCAAATGCTGATCGTCGGGGAAGGACTCGTTGATGGGAGTCCCATCATCAGATGCCTCCATTCTGGACAGATGATCAGCTACCACATTTTTCCCTTTTTGTCCCTGATCTCAATATCAAATTCTTGCAATAGGAGAATCCACCTAATTAACCTGGGTTTTGACTCTGCCTTAGCGAACAAATACTTAAGAGCAGAGTGGTCAGTATGCACAATAATTTTTCCACCCAGTAAATAAGATCGAAACTTATCTAGAGCAAAAACTACAGCTAGTAATTCTTTTTCTGTGGTCGCATAATTTTTCTGGGCATCATTTAAAGTTCGACTTGCATAATATACCACCCGAAGAATTTTATCAACCTTCTGACATAATACGGCTCCCACAGCGTAATCACTAGCGTCACACATTATCTCAAAAGGGAGTGACCAATCAGGAGACACAACGACAGGTGCAGAAATTAGCTTTTCTTTTAATAAATTAAAAGCTGTCAGACATTCTTCAGAAAAATGGAACTTAACATCCTTCGCCAGTAGATCACACAGAGGTTTAGAGATTTTGGAAAAATCTTTGATGAATCTTCTATAAAAACCTGCGTGTCCAAGAAAACTACGAATATCTCTAACAGAAGATGGTGGTGGGAGCTTTTCAATTACCTCGACTTTAGCCCGGTCTACCTCAATACCTTTTGAAGAAATTTTGTGGCCCAGGACGATTCCTTCTCGAACCATGAAGTGGCATTTTTCCCAATTTAACACCAGATTGGTTTCTTCACACCTGGACAGCACAAGATCAAGGTTTTCTAGACAGGATTCAAATGTTAGACCATAAACAGAAAAATCGTCCATAAAAACCTCAATGCATTTCTCAATATATTCAGCAAAGATGGCCATCATACAACGTTGAAACGTGGCAGGAGCATTACATAATCCAAATGGCATTCTTTTATAACTATAGGTTCCATACGGACAGGTAAAAGTTGTCTTATCCTGATCCTCAGGAGCTATAGGGATTTGAAATAACCTGAAAAGCCATCCAGAAAGCAGTAGTAGTCATGTCCAGCTAGTCTTTCCAACATTTGATCAATGAAAGGTAATGGAAAATGGTCCTTACGAGTAGCATCATTTAATTTTCTATAATCAATACAAACCCGCCATCCTGTAGTGGGACGCTGGGTAATCAGCTCACCCTTTTCATTAGGAACCACAGTTATTCCTCCTTTCTTTGGTACTACCTGAACTGGACTTACCCATTTACTGTCTGAAATAGGGTAAATAATGCCTGCATCGAGTAGTTTGATTACCTCTTTCTTAACTACCTCTTTTAGGACTGGGTTAAGACGTCGCTGAGGCTGAGCCAATGGTCGGTAGTTATCTTCCATATAGATTCGGTGAGAACACAACTGAGGGCTGATTCCTTTAATATCTGCTATCGACCAACCAATAGCTGATGTATGATTGCGCAACACCTCCAGTAGTTGCTTTCTTGAGTTCCTGTCAAGTCAGAAGAGATTATAACAGGTAATTCCGATGGTTCATTAAGAAAAGAATATTTCAAATGAGAGGGAAGAGGTTTCATCTCCACTGTAGGAGGTTTTTCAATAGATGGTCTTGGCCGGTCAGCACTTCGCTCGACTTTCTCAAATTGCTGCTGGTACTTGTGGAAGTGTGGCCGCCTTTTGTTTAACTCCTCAGCCATGAGGGCCATATCTGGATCCTCATCATCAGCTTCGCAAGATGCCATAAGACATCTTTCCAGGATTTCCTCTTCTTCTTGCTTAAAATAGTTTCCTGCACTAAAGAGTCAATAACATCTATGCAAAGCAGGATTGAACAGCGGCAGGACGCTTCATGTTGCGTGTCATGTCGAAAACAACCTGCTCATCATGAAATCTTAGAATAATCTTCCCTCCTTCCACATCAATGAGAGTGCGGGCAGTTCTCATAAACGGTCTGCCCAAAATTAGTGGTACATCTGTATCTTCCTCCATATCAATGATGATAAAATCAGCAGGGAAAATAAATTTATCAATAGAAACTACCAGTCCTCAACTTTTCCTTTAGGATAAATTATGGAACGGTCTGCTAGTTGTAACTGAACAGATGTGGGAGCACATTGACCTACACCTAATTTCTTGAAAATAGATAAAGGCAT
Organism: Limonium bicolor; assembly: GCA_023374045.1. NCBI lineage: Eukaryota > Viridiplantae > Streptophyta > Magnoliopsida > Caryophyllales > Plumbaginaceae > Limonium > Limonium bicolor. The sequence continues at coordinate 334,236,472 of CM041778.1, forward strand.
CAAATTAATACTTGCTCCTAAATCACATAAACCGTTACCACAATCCACCTTCTCGATAGCGCATGGAATGATGGGAAGCCTGGATCTCCTAACTTGGGTGGCAGCTTCTTCAGGAGAACTGCAGATACTCTTTCTGTCAACTTGACGTGTCAGACTCTAGCAAAGAACGCCTGTTAGACAAAATATCCTTCATAAATTTAGCATACATAGGCATTTGAGACAAAGCATCAGAAAAAGGGATGTTAATAGTTAATTTCTTAAAGATATTAAGAAATTTCCCATATTGCTCGTCCATGTTCTTTTTCTTTAGTCTGTTAGGGAATGGAATAGGAGGATTATAAGAGAGTTGAGAAGGTTTAATAGTGAGAGATTCAGGAGACTCCTTCTCCTTGGGATTTGTTGTTTCCTCCACTTCAGGTTGAGATTCAGCTGGCTTATTAAAATCTTCTTCAACTTCTGGAACATCAGAAACTAGTTCCTTGCCGCTTCTCAGAGTTACTGCTTTTGCATGCTCCCTTGGGTTAGGGTCAGGCTGACTGGGAAGTGACCCCGTCGGTCGCTGTGCCAGCTGTTGTGAAATTTGACTCATTTGCCTCTCTAGGCTCAGGTTGATAGAAGCTTGATCAGCGTTTTTAGCGGCTTGTTCAGAAAGTTTAGCTTCTATTTCGGCAATCCTGGAGTTTGTAGTTTGGCCTTGTTTGAGGATTTCTGCCAGCATATTCTCAATTTTACCACTGCCTCCTTGAGATTTTGGGATTGCTCCTGCTGTCTAAAGTAAGGTGGTCTATTTTGTTGAACCCAAAATTACCTATAGACTGATCATTACCCCTCCATGGAGGTTGTTGATTGTTCCTCCAATTATTCTGATTGAAATTGTTAGGATAGGGGTTACCTGGTCTGTTGTTGATCGATTTTAGCTCTTCGGGGTTACCTGCAAGCTAGGACCTTCACAGTTGAACGTTTCGTGGGCTCCTCCACAATTCTCACAGCAAGGATTCAGGAAAGGCGAAGAAGTAGCTGCCTTCGCGGTTTGCTGTTGCGTCTGGTTTACAGCTAACTTTTCCACAACTTTAGTAAGAGCTGTTAGTTGAGCGGATAAATGATCCTGTGGGGGAATATTATACATACCTGCTTTTGGCTCACCTCTCCCCTTGTTCTTGCACCACTGTCTGGTACTAGCGGTCATGGTGTCCAAAGCTCCATCGCTTCATCCCCAGTTCTTGCCATAAAGTTTCCTCCAGATGAGGAACTTAGTATCTTGTTTGAATCGTTTAATCCCTTAAAGAATGACAGTACTAGTTCTTCGCTACTCATACCATGGTGTGGGCATTGAATTTGCAGCTCCTTGAATCTATCCCAAGAATCATACAGGGACTCACCTGGTTCTTGACAAAAGTTTGTGATTTCAGCGATCTTTTCCCTTGTCTTTGACGGTGGATAGTACTTCGCCAGGAACTTGTTTGCCAAGTCAGCCCAAGTGTGGATGCTACCCGGTTGCAGACTCCTTAGCCACCTGGACGCTCCGTCTTTCAGAGAATAGGGGAACAGCTGTAGACGAATGCGCTCGTTCAGGTTCCCCGTCTTGTTGAATGTATTGCAGAAGTCCAGGAATGCAGAGATGTGGTGTGGGGCATCATCTGAGTCAAGTCCGCTGAATTGTCCCTGGTGGTACAACGTGGTGATGAAGCTCGTCTTGAATTGCCAGGCGTCGAGCTCAGTTTGCGTCACTTGAGGGAGGACGATAGCAGAGGATCGTCCTTCTACTGATGGTTGCTGGTACTCCCCCAGAGTTTGTCTGGTCGTCATGGCAAACTGTAGTTGTCGCCTGCTGTGGAGAACTCTTTCGATCTCTGGCTGAAATTCAGCTATAGGTTCTCCTGCAGATCGAGTCCGACGCATAAGAGACGAGTTGGTATGAATATGGAAAAACTAGATTAACTATATACGTGGCAAAAATAAAGAGAAAATATCAAACAAAAAATAAAAATAAAAGAATGAAAAATTTAACTTATCCCAATTAAATAATAATTGTCAATTAACCGTGCCGGAGGTCCCCGGCAACGGCGCCAAAAACTTGATGGAGAAATATGTGACTACTTCTACCACATAGGCAGTGTACCTATCGTTTTGCGGGTATAGTGATTAAATGGGGTTGTCGATCTCAGGGACCTCGTATAATTAATTGACAAATATTTGATTAACTGGGAAATTAAGTTAAACTAAAGAAAACAGGAAATATCACTTTTTCGGTTTTGATTGATTGATTAAAAAGAAACTAACTACAAGGAAAAATAGAACAATTTAAAAGAAATAAACACAGAGGGATTTAAAGAGTGGTGAATGTGATAAATAGAAAAGCGCACCCCGGGTTGTTTGCTTACCTATTCCTTTTATATCTGTTACTAAATTCTTCCTTTAATTTTACTGCAATAACTCAGAAACTTTAATTAATTCATTAACGACTAAGTATAATGAATCCTAACCAATTGTTAGACCTAGCAGCAGGCTAATGCTCTAGACCGGACACAATTAATCGCATAAAGAGCAGTTTCTATTGGAGTCTAATTAACCTATAGGCCGGATCAGGCTTCTAGCTGTTAATTAGGTTCAACTTCCTTCGTCTAGTTATTTATCTCAGCTCTCGCATTTTAATAAAATAACTACAAGGGTTGTTTTAACTACCGGCCAAATAATTAAAACACTTGAAGGACAGGAATTGAACTGTTGCAGTTAACTAAATTTATTTGAAGAAATACATAACAGAATTTAGGAAATAGGTTCGCTTCCCAACCCGGGAAGCTAAAATACTTACTCGCTCATCGTTACAGAAACAACGATAACAGAAAAGGAATGCATTAAATAAATTAAAGTAAGGGTAAGAGATAACTCCAGTTTAGAAGTTCACTCCGGATCCTTGCTTCAACTTCGTCTTGCGCTGTCCCGTCTGCTAATTTATTTCTGTAGAGCTGGTGCGTAATAGTGGAAATAAAATAAAGAGCGGGATGTATGTGTTACGTGGGAATTTAATGGAGTGGATGGATGATGATTTTGATGAAGTAAATGGAGTGCGATCGTGGGAGAATGCGTGGGTGAACGGATTAATTCGTGGACTGATAAATGAATGGATTGATAAATGGGTGCGTGGATGACTCGATGATTTTTTTAGCAAGCAGAGTGTGGGTTTATATAGGCGGAGGATTTCAGAAACAGACAACGGAGAAGTGACAGGAATTGTGAGCTAGTGAGTAGATGGGGTGGAGTTGGTGCAGATTCGTGAAGATTGCAGTCAGAGATTTCATCGGGCAGGAATTGATTGCAGAGACAGTCGCGTGCACAAATTAAGGTGGGCGACCGTCTGCAATTAATGAAGGTAGTTCGACTGCGGCGCCGTGGAAGAAGAAAACTCTGTTCGGTTGTCGAAATTCTAATTCTGTTCGTGCGCTGAAATGCTCTTGTCCGCCTCGGCCTAGCTCAGTCCGCGTGTATGAGGCGGACGTCTCTGCGCCTGTCCGCCAGTTATGAGGCGGACGTCTGCTCCTGTCCGCCAGTTATGAGGCGGACGCCTCTGCTCCGTCTGCCAGTTATGAGGGGACCTCTGCCTGTCCGCCAGTTATGCCGATGTACAAGTATATTATATATGTATATATATATACGAGTGTTGTCTAATCTTGAATCGGCTCCAGATTCGTATAAGTCCGTTTGACTCGTTTTGTTGCATGGGAAAGCTCGTGAAGTAAACTACTGATTCCAACACTTTTTCCTACATTAACACATAAAATATATCAATTCGTATCAAAAACATAAATCTAGGAAAACGTAAGATAAGTGAGAAAATTATAAAATACTGCAAATTATAAGGTAATTAAACCCTTAAAAGTCTATATATTTCGCACTTATCAGTGCACCCACACCAGGCTGGTAGCCCATGTGCCCTAATGCGGCAGCCACGATCTCGGCGATCGTCTGCCCTCCCGGTATTCCTGAAGCATCATCGCCCTGGCAACGACCTCGGCCTCCTCTAGGACGTCCTGCCATCTGAACAAGCATAACTCACATTAGATTCGCATGCACCACTGTTTCGGTTAACGAATTTATAACGTCCATAGACGGTAAAGACGATCCACACTTATTAGGGGTCATCTGACTCTACTCACTCTAACTTCTCATACCCTTAACCCATCACTTATTCCTTAACTTATATCCTAACTCGGTGGTTTCTTATGTCCGGTATTTCTTGATCAGAGCGTAACTACGCTCTGATACCACTTTTTGTAACACCCCGTCCTAAGCCAGTCTTGGTTATCGCTACTTAACAATAATACTTAAACGTCGCAGCGGGAATAAGCTATCACCAGGACCTTGCTACGGTCTAACCAACAAGTAATACCGTTACTTAAATATTTACAATCACATATCCACAATAAAAACACCAACCGAGTTTAAAGTATTCTCCAAAATCATACAGTATTTCACAAGCTCATGTTCAACTACTAACTGATGGGTGCACAGGCGCTACCCGTACTCAAAATAAAGTCCCACCTAGGGCTACCCGCTCCTACTCTCGTGGTGTGACTTCATCGGCCGCTTACCTGCAAGTGTAAAAACAGCCCCCAAAGGGGGTCAGCACGAATGCTGGTACGACCCTCCCATGGCCCCCAAGCTAACGGGACTACGACGACTAATTGTCGATAGCATGGAAGTTGATTAGCATAATAAGCATAATATGAAATGCAATAAACCAACAACCACAATGAACATAAATAGCTCATAAGCAAATGAACGACTCAGGCGTTCCCCTAATAAGTGAGTTAGTTCTTAACTCCTTAGATCCACAATCTCCTTAACCTTATAATTGCCAACCTCTCCACTATTAGATTTGTTAGCCCTTAATTGGTTGCTTATCTTTGTAGGGCTTGGTTAACCCTAGCCGGTAGCAGTGCACTATCCGACGATAAGCTACCTTTCTTAATTTGTTGGGGATGTAGGCTTGATTCCCCCACGCCATCCTTAATGTGCCTCCCACCTCAAACAGTAGCCCGGGTGGTCGGGTCGGTTTGTTGACCCTAGGCGACGAGTCTAATGACAAGTCTTATTTGGAAGTCGGATCTGATTCAGATACCAACCTCCCCCAATACACATGTGTCGGTACCATTCCGGATTCCTCACTCCCACCCCATGTTAGGGTTAGTAAAAGCCTTAATTACCAAGTGTTAGTTAAACCTTGACGGGTAAAAACCAACAATCACCAATACTTAGTTCTTATTCTTAACTCAGTGAGTACTAAACTTAGTTAGCAACATTCTCAAGTCTCGTGGGTTAGTGTAAAGTAAACACATTCACAACGAGAATAAGTATAACCGGTTGCATGCTTTATCTTGTCTTAGTCATAGCAATTAAACAGATAGCACACAAGCCGTGGGACACCTCGTTAGCAAGCAGGTCACAAGAAAGACTGTACCGTTCACCGTCGATCGTCCCGGTTGTTTAATACTCCTCCGGTTTCCAACTTTCAAGTCCTAAAATATCCATCCAACTTAAATGATTAAGTATCTATACATTGCTTAACTTATTTAACTTATTTAATCCTTAGTGGTCCCCAGTTAACACTTCTTAAGTCTTACAACTTAATCTTGCAACTTAACCTTAAGCTTATGAACTTATATTTATCTTAACTTAATCCCCTTAGGTTCTTAGGTTCCTAATCATCAATGCCCTCTAAATGGTGTACCATTAATACCATTAATCATCCTTAGAATTTAATGTTTTTTTTAAGTGTTAAGGGTCATCCGACCCACCGTCCGACCCACCAACTGGGTCGGACCCTTCCAGTAACTTTCGGGTTTGAAAAACTCCACTTGTCCGACCCACGTCCGACCCAACCAACTGGGTCGGACCATTCCAGAAATTTTCCCGTCCTTAAAACTCTCCCGTCCGACCCTAGTCCTCTGGGTCGGACCATTCCAGAACTTCTACGGTGGCTTAACAGAGGTTTGTCTGACCCAAACTTGGGTCGGACCCCTGGGTCGGACGCCACCAGAACATGCCCAACCATTGTCAAATCTTCACTAAACTTTTCCTCAAGCCTTACAATGTGTTCTAACATCATTTAGACCCTTAAACTCATCTTAAACCATCCTCCAAACTCATTAAAATAACCTCCAAAGATCATTCCAATCCTTTACACAATTCTTACAACAACTACCAACACTTGACACTTATTTCTTTCCTACATTTCAACCTCCCTTTCACCTAGAACTTCTACTAGACAAAAGTTCCCTCCTTAAGAACTTTACCACACCATATACACCACTTGCATCCCTATTACATCTTCCAAGGCTTCCTTAAATTCTAAACTTTAGTTTCTACCTAAATCATCTAAAAGTTTTACACTCATTTACATCCAACTTACCCAAGTTTCCTAGCTTCTTTTATCAACATTTAGCTAAGTCCTAAATACCCAAGTACATTCTTTTGATTCCTAAATCCTTCATAGTGATGCCTAAGTCATTATAGGTCATTTAAACACCTTAATCTCACCTTTTTCATCAAGACAACCTTTAGGACTTCCTAGCACTTCCTTAGTCATGAAATCTCCTTAGAACATCTCAAACACTTAGGTTCTCCTCTAAATTTTGCCATGGGTTCCCTAGTATATAGTTACATCCAAACACTTGGTTTTTCACCATCAAACAACCAAGATCACTCAAATTCTCATCACAACACCTTAACACACAATTTACACCAAAACTACACCACATCATTACATAGTGTATAAACTTAAATGCTTGGCACTTAGGCCCTTAAATGACAATAATCTTAACCACTGAATTTCCACTATATTTGCCTTTAACCTGCGAATACACACAACAAGGCTCCCATTGAAATAAAATGCTTTTGTAATTCATCTCAACATTGTTTGACTATCTCTTTTCTCATTGGCTCCTTAGTCACAAGTTCTCAAACATAGTCATTGTTTCTCCTAGGTTATATATATCCCTTTTCTAATGTAAACTCTACACTAAGCTCATCACATATCTAAATCCCATTCCCTTAAACAATAAAACACCTTAAGGTAAGTAATTTACCTTGTTCTTTCACAAACTTCACAAACTTTCCTCCTTAGGTTTTTCCTTGCTCAATCTCGGTCACCACTTAAACTCTCCTTGCCAATGTTCTAACCAATATCCAATGACTCCAATGAGTACTAGATAATACATTAACCCTAAGGAACAAACCCTAGGTTAAAAATGTGCTTTAAGGTATTAAGGTGATTGTTTTACCTTGGTTTCTCAAGACAAGCTTGGATATGAAGCAAGAAGGACCTCCTCTATCCTTTGGAGAGTAGAAAAAAAGCTTGAACAAGGCATTAAAATGAAGCCTCATGAGCATGTATTTTCGGTTATGAAGAAAAATGATGGAAACCTAGGTTTTCTTACACTTTCTTTACCTTATGAGAATGGAGAAGCCAATGGAGTCTCCAAGCTTGAGTTTCCTCCTCTAATGGTGGTTTGCCTTGGCACCAAATCAAAGCTCTTGAAGTTTTGAAAAGATAGAAAGAGAGAGCTTGAGCTAACTAAGAAGAATATGTAATTTGTTTTTATTTTGGAGCTAATATGAGTAAGTAGTGTACAAAGGAAGGTGGAGCTAGCATGGGGTTGTTCTTCACGTCAATGGAGAAGGGAGAGAGCAACTCAAAACCGTGGGAACAAGAGAGAATGAAGAGGTGAGGAGAGAGGTGATTAAAGGTGAGATATTTTTCTTGTAAAGTAAATAGTAGTTTTGCTTTATAATTATTTGTTTACTTAATAACTAATAAAGGTGGTGACTCACCTTGTAAAAACTGGCCCCCATTAACTAACAAGGGGTACTTAAGTCTTTGTTGACCAAATATCTCACTTATATTGACTTATGTTATAAACTAGCTTAATTAAATTACTATTCACAAAACAAGGCACATAATTGTGAAATTTTTGATTTCCCATTGATTTAGACTTCCTAATGTGATATTAATTAGTACACATGTTAATTAAAGAGTAATGATGGACATTTAGCCACTCAAAACACCTTTACAAGACAATTTTTCAAAAATGTGCTTTAAGAGTCCTTAAAGCACATTTTGTGTTTTAACTTGTTTTCAAGCTTGGTTTTCTTTGGTAATTGATTTAAAATGACCATTCGGATGTTACTAAGGTCTTAGAACAATATTTGGGTACTCACCCAAGTCTCTCCAAGCTTAGAGCACGTTTTTGCTTAAACTGCTCTTTTGGTGTTTCCTTATGTTTTCTTTGATTAAAATGGTTTCTTAATGTTTCTAAGGCATTATTTAGCCTCCTTATAACTTAGTTTATCATTTAAACACCATATCTAAGTTTGGGGTATTTCAATCTACCCCCCTTAAAAGAACTTTGTCCCCAAAGTTCACATATGTGCTTAACCATTCACGGTACTCAATTCCCTTAATCTTAACACCACATCTTATATTCACATTCACACATCTCAAGACTCAAAGGTCAATCTCAAATACAATACATAAGTATTATACATAACTCAAACTTAACACCAAAGTGTAGCAACTTACACAAATTCACATCTTAAACAACCAAACAAACGACAACAAGTTTGTTTCCTAACTCAAAAGCGAGGAAGCTCTACCCCCCTTAAAAAAGGGGTACGCCCCGTACCCTATACATACGATCTAGTCAGTAAACAAAGAAGGGTACTTCGCCCTCATCTTATCCTCTAATTCCCACGTGGCCTCTTCGACATCCTGGTTAGACCAGAGAACCTTCACCAGTCGCACTGACTTATGGTGAGTGTCCCTAGTCTTACTGTCCAAGATTCTCTGAGGAGTCTCCACGGATCTCATATTCGGTTCTAAAGTCAACCTCTCAGGTTCTAACACATGGGAGGGGAGGTGCATGTATTTCTTTAGCTGTGAAACATGAAAAACATCATGCACTTTACCCAGCTCAGTAGGTAGATTCAACCTGTAAGCAACCGGGCCCACCCGCTCCGTAACCTCATAAGGGCCAACAAATTTCGGGCTTAATTTGCCCTTCTGCCCAAACCTGAATACACCCTTCATCGGTGAAACTCGCAGAAATACCTGGTCGCCCACTGCGAACTCCAGGTCCCGTCGTCGAACATCAGCATACGACTTCTGCCTATCTTGAGCAGCTTTCATGTTCTCCCTGATTTGCTGAACTTCAGCCTTAACTTGTTCTAAATATTCTGGTCCTATAATGACCGTCTCACTCGACTCATCCCAGCAGAGCGGTGTACGACATGGTCTACCGTACAACGCTTGAAAAGGTGCCATCTTGATCGAAGCGTGATAGCTGTTGTTATATGAAAACTCGATCAGATGCAATTTGTCAATCCAACTGCCCTGGAAGTCTAAGGCACATGCTCTCAGCATGTCCTCGAGTGTCTGAATAGTACGCTCAGTCTGACCATCTGTCTGAGGATGGAACACGGTACTCAGCTTGAGTTCTGTACCCAACGCTTCTCTGGTAGCTCTCCAGTACCTCGAAAGGAATCTGGTATCTCTATCTAACACTATGGCCTTAGGTATCCCGTGATGTCTCATGATTTCTTTCTCAAATAACTTAGCTAATTGGGTCACCTTCCAAGTATCCTTCATCGGTATGAATCGGGCTACTTTGGTAAGGCGATCCACCACCACCCATATCATGTTGAGACCTCCCCTAGTAGGTGGGAGTCCAACTTTAATACCCCGGACCTAAAAATGGTGATTAAATTACTCTAATACGATTATTAAAGGCCTAATGGTGCCTAAAGAGTATTAGTAAAGAGAATAAAACCAAAAGAAAAGTGAAAATGCGTAAAAAACGAAAAAAACGCTAAAACGCGCATTAAATGAGTATAAGAGATATATGATCTCGTTAGGGTCCTAGATGGATTCCTAAGGCTTAGTTAGGCCTAATTAGTATACGGGAGTGATTTCCGAAGAAAACGGATCCAAATAATGGATTAAAATGCTAATGGAGTTTTAAAGCACGTCTTTCGAGAAAACCCGAAAACGTGACTTTAAGTGGTCAAACGGACCCATAAAAATTATTTAATAACTATAATTAAGTATTAATGGAAGCTTAATAACCATTAAAAATGAAGAAACGAGAAAAATCCGAAAAACGGGCCCGGTTAGTGAATAGTGCTAAACCGGGTAAATTAACGAGCGTTTTCTGTAAAAAAAATGAGAAACGCTCCTAGCTTGTATTCTGTGTGGACCGATTTTAATTGCTACACACACACTTGTTAATTAGCTAGTTTTATTAGTCACAAGAGGACAAAGAAATAAAGTAAGGAGGGATAGTAAAAGTAGCATTAATACACTCACTCCTTTTCTTTCTTTCTGATTTACGATTCCCTCCTCCCAAACTGAACTCCATCTTCTTCCTCCTCTATAAAATGGCGATTTCATCAGAGAGCAACAGCACCATCTTCTTTCTCTCTTTTCTTGCTCAATACAACACCAAATCACACAAAATTTGTACCGTTGGATTCCTCTTGTTAAGAGCAACATTTTCCACCCAACAAAAACTTGAAACCCTCATCTTCATCTTCATGGCCGTGGGTCATTTTGCACCTTGGAGAGGTGATTTTGGCTCTCCCTCATCTCCTTAATAATCCATGGTAAAAATAAGCTCAAGTCTTCCACCTTTCTAGCTTATTCTTGCTAAATCAAAAAAATTCCCACGTTGATATTTTCTCCATTTCCAGACGGTTTATGGTTTCAACAGAGGGGGTGATATTTTGCTAGTTTTGCTGTTCAAAGATGACACTCAAGAGGGCAAGGTAACTCCTTAGTGTTAAAGCCCTAAAACTAGTTTTTGAAATATTAGTTTTGTGAGGTACGTGAGAATTGAATTGACTTGTTATGTGTGGTGGGGATATGGTTGTAGATAGCAATCTAAATCCCTTCGTGGGTGTGGAAACAAGAAGAGAAAGAGGGAACAAGAGAAAGAGGAAGAAGAGAAAAGAAAACAGAAAAACTAGCAAGGTAATGAACTTACCTTGGGTTGGTTTTGTTCTCTATAAAACACATTTGTAAACATAAGTAACGACCTTATATGGTGTAGTCATGGTACTGCAATATTGTTTGTTCAATTAAGAAGTTTTAATGATGTCTAAGTGTGGTTAGTAAGCCTTGAGGCTAAATGGTACATGGATGATAACAGAGGGAACTTAGTATGCAGTAGCAGTGGTTTTAATGTTGTGATAACAGGGATGGAAAAAACTGATTTTGGTGGTTGTTGTAGTGTGGTGAGAATGCTTAGAATGTAGGTAAGTTCTGTCAAAATTTGGAAAGGGAACTATGGGCTTGAGTGTGTTAATACGTGGAGCTGGAATGGTAAGAAAGGAAGGATTGGAAACTGCAACAGAAAACAAGAAACTAGAGTCTGTAATAGATGAGAAAATTTCAGTGAAAAAGGGTAGAATAACAGATGAGTATTGAGAATGGTTTAGGTTAGTTTTGAGTGCCTAATCAATGTCAAAACATGTTAGAATATATGTGGAATGATTAGGGAATGATTAGAGGTGGATTAGGGGTTGAAAACTGGTGAAAAACTATAAATTTAGATAGTTCCAGAGGTGGTTCGGGTTTGCAAATCGGTACGCAAACCCGGACCATAGCAAAAAACATGGCAGAAGGTCATCCCAGGGGGTGGTCCGGGTTTGTAAACCCGGACACAACCCGGACCACATGAAAAATGCGACAGAAATGATTCCAGTGTTTGGTCCAGGTTTGTAACCCCGGACAAACCCGGACCAGGCAAAAAAATGTGACAGAATGTGTTTTAAAGTGTCCGATGATGGGGAAGTGAACGGTAATGGTTTTAGATGATGTTTAGTCCTTGTTTGGTGACTAATAAAGGTCCTAAGAAGAGTAAACAAGTTTGAGAAGTGAGTGAGAAAGTTGTGAGTTAAGAACACATGAACTAAACTAGGAATAACGGGATAACGGGGTTAAGTACGGGAGTATTAGTTTTACATACCGTAACTCCTTAATGTTAATATAAACATTTGAATGTTATCAGTGGACCAAGTGCGAACCTAGCATGGTGGGATCACACGGTAAAGCTAACCCCGGTGAAAGGTATGATTTTCTCATACTCCGCGTGCTAACCGAGTTACGTTGATTTGTGTGTTTGTGTGCCGGCTTAATCAAGATTAAAGCATGAAAATAATCCATTGTTTGATGTATGTCTTGTTGTATGTTGAATGAGCTAACATACTTGTATGCCGGTGTGGTCTAACATAGAGTAAAGACCGACTCATAGTGAGTAACGTTTGGCTAGAGACCCATAGATCGGGTCGATGCTTATGATAACGAAAACGTGCAAACGCACAAACTATCCGTTAAAGTATAACGATAACACAAACATACGATCTCCATAGAATGTGAGGAGATGTGCGGGTTGAGTAATTACCCGATAACGGTTAGTAAACCATAATGACGCAACCCACGAAACTAATGAGAGTGGAAAGATAAGTGAACCTCCTTCAAGAGGATCGAAGATTGTTCGAAGATGTGAACTAGTAAAGAAGGTAAAAGAGACCTAAGGGATTAGTAGCTCCCTTGAGACATGGTCGACCTCCTATATGAGGATTTTACCCGATATAAGAAAATAACCGCAAGTATGAGTAAGTGAAATGTATAGGAAACTCTTAAAACCTAAGATTAACCGAACTTAAGTAATGTTCCCAAAGCCATTAGAAATATCAAGAGTGATGTTTCTAGACTAATATACATAATATTATTATAACTCCGAGAGAGGAGTGTATGGGAATGTAATAGTCCGAGAGTAGTCGGACCTAAGTAATGAGAGATAGGAACTAAGAGAGAGTTCCGTGAGCTAGTTGAACCTTCCCACATGCTAGACCTAGAGTAGGGTCAAAACCGGGGAAGTAAGACTATGCTCAAGAGCCATGAGTTGGCTTGAGTAGGTAATAAGAGTAACAAGCGTGACATAGGAGACCTGTAGTGTCTCGAGAATCTACAAGAGCTTGAGTAAAATAACCTGAGAGCGTGGGTGAGATAATGAGTAAAATAACCCGAGTGCGTGGGTGAGATATTGAGTAAAATAACCCGAGGGAATGGGTGAGTATAGAATGAATTGCCCAAGAGAATGGGTGTGTATAAGAGTAAGTAACCCGAGAGGGCGGGTGAGTTATTGAATGAGTAACCAAGGCAAGTGAGGTATAACCCTCAAGGCCTAAGAGTAAAACAATACAACTGACAACCTTGTTATGTTAGTTAGGGATTGTATCCCATGATTGAATGTCGAGTTCTTGTGTAGTGTACATATAAAATGTAATACTATATGCATGTTGGTTGAACTAAATTGAACTCCATGCTCTCGACAAAAGTGGTCGGCATACCCCGGTTAGCGCTTGGGGTATGCGAATTTCATATGTAGCTTTAAGCTGAGCCCCTAGGGGCAACGTTTTTATACACAGGTACACCAAAGATGAAACCGTACGAGAGAAGGACGGGGTCGGTGATAGCATGGGTAGTTAGATTGTAATTACTTATGTATTTGAATGAGGTGTAAGTCCGAATATGTTATCGGCATCCGTATATTGTAGTCTCGGTATAGTAAAGAAATGAAATGAGTATTGTATTAGTATTGTGTAATCGGTTGTTCCAGTTCATCAGACCGCTACGGTGTGTAAGAAAGGCCTGGTTAGCCACATGGGTGGCTAACGGCGTTGTTTTACCCCTCGTTGTAATTAGAGTTCTGCTGCGTGAGTAGGAGTAATTAGTAACGGTTTAAGAGGTAATGACGAGATTAACGGTTGGGGTGTTACAAAAATGGTATCAGAGCAAAGTATCGCTCTGATGACTGGAAATACCGAGCTTAGGAAATACCGAGTTAGGAATTAGGGACTTAGGGCTAAGGGTTGAGTGGTAGCGTGAGAGATGCACTAGATAGGAACTTCCAGTATGATCTGGATACCTACAATACCATACTCGCCCTCCACAACCCCCGTATTAAAAGCTCGGGAAAGAAGCCAGAGAGATGGGGAAACCCGATCTGGCAGTTATTTAATATTTCAATCTGAACCAGAACCTGTCATGCGGTAGATCCTGAGAACCGAAAATCCCTGAGACGGATCCCGCTAGAACGACAATAACCGCTCCTAATGGCGGGAGATCAAGACAACTTAATTCAAGGAGACCGGAATCTGTGGCAGCTTGGGGTGACATGCTTAGCAGTCGCGAGAACCCGGCTGACCAAGCAGCAACAGGAAGTAAGTCACCAACCGTGCAACGAGGCGGATTCATTAAAAGTAACAAGAACCGGGACACAGGTCCACGGACCACCATAGGTAAATAATACCACTAACGGTATATTAACTGACTAAGAATCTAATCAGGAGTAGATATACCCACCCTGCCACACCCAAAGAGGTTGCAATACCTAACGGGCATAGCTTAGACAGCTACGAGCATAACTACGGGATATACCCGAATAGAACTACAGAAGCAGTGCCTAAATTACTTGACCTCGGTAACCACAACAAAGACGTAGGAACGAGCAACGAGGTAGAACATAGTACTAAGTAATTAAGGAACTCCGAGGGTGGAGAACCACCTAAATTGAATGACAGTCATGTCAAGATGAGTGAGAAGCAGCTCTAAGGAGTAGTTATCCAACTAAAGGATCAAGAAAGAGCCGACAAGGCTACCAAATACAATGTGAACGATTCCGTGACCGGAATGAGTTAACCTAAAAACCGCTTGTACCGCGCACTTGCCACAGCAAGTGCAGTAAAAACGGGACTATTAAGAGGCGCTTTGACAAACGACCTGTACTTAGCAATTACCAAAATGGCGAGAGAAGCCAATATGGCATAACAACCCTAAGAATTGTGAAATGAAACCTTGAAAAGGCCTAACGGCCTGAGCATTGTGTTAAGAACATACCAGTCAGTGAGAAGTTGGACTCGGTAAGGAGCAGCTGGCATTGAAATTGCATGAAGAATTTACCTTCAAAACCCAATTTTCCTTCAAAACTAAAATTTTCCAAAACCCCCAAAATTTTAAAACCAAACCAGAGAACCACGGTAAGTTATCATAGGACGATATAAGAGGAGTCGGCAAAAGAATACTTCACCTAGGCGTGCGGCCGACACTACAAGTGTACACAAACGAGACATGGAACGACCGCACTTCGAAGGAGCTTGCAAGCCTGACAGACCAATTATGAGTTAGTCGGGCAAGTGGTAACGTATCAATAAGATACTCCATGTATGTATACAAGTAGAGTACGGAACACGAGAAGTAGCCCACTCCATACTACGGACGAAAGAACCAATTCAAACCAAGACAGTTGGACACCTCGAATAATTGAAGAACACAAAGAAGCTTACCAAGCTAAAGGAGTCTAGAACCCAGTAAGGTGACAGACCTAAGGATATAACGTTAATAAGTGCGGGAAGCACAGAGTATTAAGTATAGACATTGGGTATGTCTCAGGAAATACATAATAACTGGAATAAATACCAGCGTAAGCGATACGGCGAATGCCTAAGATGAACATATTAATGTTCGACAAACGGGATAGAGATCCCACAGTATACCTCACTGAAGAGAATAACGACCTGACCAAGAAGGTAAAGGAAAAGTACCAAGGATCTACCCAATAATGGGAGACATTACAACCCTAAATGGGATAGTCAAGTATATAACCGCAAGGCGGAGTAAGGAACTGAATATACCCATGAATTCAGGCCAGATGTGATGGCAAAACTCAGTAACACCCATGAGCAATCCGTGAAGGGTGCCGGAGTCAACAGTAGTTGAACGAAACATCATGTTGAGAACACAAGTGTTAAGCGAACACTCGGGTAGAACCCGAAGGGATCCCACGTAAAACGGGATACCCTAAATTGCCAGCGGCATAGACTTATATTAAGATACAAAAGGGCCTTCCATGTAAGGAAGTGTGATGAGACAACCATATCAAAGAGCCCAACAATATCTCTAAACCATTTATTGGCATGCAGAGAAACAGAAACTTGTATAAACAACCCGCATGGAGCATAGCGAGGCAATGTGGCTTGTAAGCCGGAAAACCAAGTACAATTTGTAGATCCAAACGTTGCAAAACTTATGCATAAAGGCAGAAAAAAAGATAATTGTGGTGAACAACCACTACCTTAGAGTGGGGGATACCAGTGGTTATTGTGGGGCCTATGGAGCGGCAATTGCGTGAATCCTCCAGAGAAAGGCTACCACCTAAGTATGTAATGTGAAACTTGAGCATGTGTACATTGCCAAGGAGGATATGAATACAAATAGTATGTAGAAAGGCTTGATAGCAATGGAGGGAAACCGAGAGAGCAATCGGTTGAGAAGTAAACACAATACTTATGCAATGTGAATTGCAGAGTAAACAATGCGCAAGAAGCGCAAAGAGATTCAAAAGAGTATCGTATTTCATTGAGCCAAGTAAGTGGAAAGCCATAGCATAAATGGCGAGAGTGCATGAGCGGACGCTAAACTAGTAGCGGATGCCATTGTGTAAGCGAATGCTGTAATGAGTAAGAACATGGTACGCAGTAAGCGACCATTGTAAGAGTAAAATAAGATAATGATATGAAGCTGATGAGAAAATGTGGCAAAAGAGACATGTTCATTCCTACCTCATGAGAGAATTACTGCCAAGGGTTTACGCTTCTGCACTCTGTATGACTGAGTGTTTTGGTATTGCACTTGTGCGGTAATGATCGAGTGGGAGAGCCAGGAATTGAGAAATGTCAACGAAGCCTGTTGAGTGAGAATCTAGAGAAATAACCGTGCGGCCATTGGCCAAAGATGCACGAAGAACGTGGGCAGTAACCCATGGGTCCCAGGACCGATGGATGATGAATACGAAATAGAATGAATGAAGAATTCTTGTGCAAATACAAGCAAACAAACATAATCCAAGAACCATTGTTAATCGAGGAAGCACTACATATTAAGTAGTAGCTTGACCTCAACCGACAACAAGTCGGGAAAAGTAAGTGAATAATCACAAAGGTATACAGTGTTATACAGAATAGATTTCCAAAGAATTGGAGAGAAAATCTATACCTCTTCGAATTCGCATACGGTAAGAGATACCTAGCGACGATTGAGAACCTTTATTCCCAATACACAAAGGGATAAAAGGGAGTGGATTAATACATTGAGAATACCATAGAGCGAATTAAGCTCTAATTATCAGGTCACGCAGTAGAAGCTTGTGGACCGTAATTCAAAGTTAAGTATACATGGCAAACATGAGTAGATGGCTCATCGTAAACGCCTTGAAGCCTTAGAGGCTAGAACCGAACCCGGTTATGAGTCAATTAACCGCATTGAAGTTAAAATACTTCATGATACTCGAATTAGTGAACCAATGTTCAGTGATAACATATGGTTAGTTACGCGGGCGTAACCCCTTTTAAGGGGGGTAGGGCGAGAAACCACTTAGAGTATGTTTTACGTATAGCTGCGTAAACTACTATGTGCATAGCACAAAAGAAATAATTTTGATGATTGGAACTTATGTTACATAAACATGTGTACCCATTCATCGTGTAAGCATGAGTATTGTGCATGAAAGATGCGAGTAATGTGTATATAATAAATATGAAAAGAGGAGTAGAGAAACTCCTGGGGAATGAGAATCCCTATAGTATATGTCTAGTGAGATTAGACATGAGACATAATGAGTAGGAATCGGTATGAAACCGATGTATAAGCTAGTAGGAAGTGAGTTTCCCTAGGTGGTTTTATTTGAGAATGATTGATGGAGTGAGTTCCATCCTTTGGAGTTGTATGTTGTGTGTATTAAATTGAGTAACAATTTGAGAAAATGAGGTCATGAGTTGCTTAGGTAAAGTAAGCAAAGAAAATTGAGAATGACGGATCACCTAAGATTTAGGAATTAGAGATAGATTAAAATGAACCGTTTTATGATTATGACTAGAAAGAATAAAAGATAGAAAACGAAAATGTTTGACTATCTCATTGTTTGAAACTGACGTGGGAGGTGGAACTTGATCTGCTAGCGATCAAGGGAACCCGAACACAAATTGGGGTGGAGGGATAGTTCAACACTGATGCTGATCACATCAGGGTTGGATGATTCTTGAAGCTCCCTATAAGTGGTCACAAGTAATCACATTAAGAAAAGAGGAAGCTGCCATAAATTGAATTTGGAGTTGTGTGATGTTTTAAAAAGAATTTTCAAATAGAATTTGAAAAAGGATTTTCTTCAAGTATGAAGATGGAAATGAAAATTGGTTTTGAAACTGCTATCACCCGCCGATGGCTGTGGCCTTAAGTCTTGATGACCGGTAGAACGGTGGGCGTGTATTAGTTTTGAAACCATTGCACCGTACGTGCGGCGGTCCTAAGTGACCGGTTGGGGCGGTGACAGTGTGTGATTTTTCCAAAGGCAGCGGGACGGGGAGAGTACCCTGAGACGATCCTGTGTTGAGTGAGTCAACCAGAGTGCCTGAGGATATGTATATGTGTAACGTTTTGATCAGAACCGAAGGGACCATGGGCCAGAGAGAGTAAGTGCCCATTTGTCATGAAACGGCCGTGAACCATAAAGGGTAAGTGTTCAACGTGACCGGTACCTAAGGGATCAGTAATGTATTACTCAATATGGATTCGAGGATTGGAGTGCCTTCTTGTCTTCGGACCGATTCCATGGAGAGAGTACGAAGAGTATTTTTGATTGCTATACATGCTGTGATATATGTGTAGTATGTGTAGTGTGAAATGAGACTGACTTGTGGAGTCTGTAAGGTTATACATGTATTATAACCTTGGCATAGCGTGCCCATGAGAGTAATGATATAAGATTCACTAACTTTGAGAACAAAGTTCCTAAGGGGGGTAGATTTTAATACCCCGGACCTAAAAATGGTGATTAAATTACTCTAATACGATTATTAAAGGCCTAATGGTGCCTAAAGAGTATTAGTAAAGAGAATAAAACCAAAAGAAAAGTGAAAATGCGTAAAACACGAAAAAAATGCTAAAACGCGCATTAAATGAGTATAAGAGATATATGATCTCGTTAGGGTCCGAGATGGATTCCTAAGGCTTAGTTAGGCCTAATTAGTATACCGGAGTGATTCCCGAAGAAAACGGATCCAAATAATGGATTAAAATGCTAATGGAGTTTTAAAGCACGTCTTTCGAGAAAACCCGAAAACGTGACTTTAAGTGGTCAAACGGACCCATAAAAATTATAGTTGATTAAATAACTATAATTAAGTATTAATGGAAGCTTAATAACCATTAAAAACGAAGAAATGAGAAAAATCCGAAAAACGGGCCCGGTTAGTGAATAGTGCTAAACCGGGTAAATTAACGAGCGTTTTCTGTAAAAAAAATGAGAAACGCTCCTAGCTTATATTCTGTGTGGACCGATTTTAATTGCTACACACACACTTGTTAATTAGCTAGTTTTATTAAGTCACAAGAGGACAAAGAAATAAAGTAAGGAGGGAATAGTAAAAGTAGCATTAATACTCTCTCACCTCCTTTTCTTTCTTCTGATTTACGATTCCCTCCTCCCAAACTGAACTCCATCTTCTTCCTCCTCTATAAAATGGCGATTTCATCAGAGAGCAACAGCACCATCTTCTTTCTCTCTTTTCTTGCTCAATACAACACCAAATCACACAAAATTTGTACCGTTGGATTCCTCTTGTTAAGAGCAACATTTTCCACCCAACAAACACTTGAAACCCTCATCTTCATCTTCATGGCCGTGGGTCATTTTGCACCTTGGAGAGGTGATTTTGGCTCTCCCTCATCTCCTTAATAATCCAAGGTAAAAATAAGCTCAAGTCTTCCACCTTTCTAGCTTATTCTTGCTAAATCAAAAAAATTCCCACGTTGATATTTTCTCCATTTCCAGACGGTTTATGGTTTCAACAGAGGGGGTGATATTTTGCTAGTTTTGCTGTTCAAAGATGACACTCAAGAGGGCAAGGTAACTCCTTAGTGTTAAAGCCCTAAAACTAGTTTTTGAAATATTAGTTTTGTGAGGTACGTGAGAATTGAATTGACTTGTTATGTGTGGTGTGGGGATATGGTTGTAGATAGCAATCTAAACCCCTTCGTGTGGTGTGGAAACAAGAAGAGAAAGAGGGAACAAGAGAAAGAGGAAGAAGAGAAAAGAAAACAGAAAAACTAGCAAGGTAATGAACTTACCTTGGGTTGGTTTTGTCCTCTATAAAACACATTTGTAAACATAAGTAATGACCTTATATGATGTAGTCATGGTACTGCAATATTGCTTGTTCAATTAAGAAGTTTTAATGATGTCTAAGTGTGGTTAGTAAGCCTTGAGGCTAAATGGTACATGGATGATAACAGAGGGAACTTAGTATGCAGTAGCAGTGGTTTTAATGTTGTGATAACAGGGATGGAAAAACTGATTTTGGTGGCTGTTGTAGTGTGGTGAGAATGCTTAGAATGTAGGTAAGTTCTGTCAAAATTTGGATAGGGAACTATGGGCTTGAGTGTGTTAATACGTGGAGCTGGAATGGTAAGAAAGGAAGGATTGGAAACTGCAACAGAAAACAAGAAACTAGAGTCTGTAACAGATGAGAAAATTTCAGTGAAAAAGGGTAGAATAACAGATGAGTATTGAGAATGGTTTAGGTTAGTTTTGAGTGCCTAATCAATGTCAAAACATGTTAGAATATATGTGGAATGATTAGGGAATGATTAGAGGTGGATTAGGGGTTGAAAACTGGTGAAAAACTATAAATTTAGATAGTTCCAGAGGTGGTCCGGGTTTGCAAATCGGTACGCAAACCCGGACCATAGCAAAAACATGGCAGAAGGTCATCCCAGGGGGTGGTCCGGGTTTGTAAACCCGGACACAAACCCGGACCACATGAAAAATGCGACAGAAACTGATTCCAGTGTTTGGTCCAGGTTTGTAACCCCGGACACAAACCCGGACCAGGCAAAAAAATGTGACAGAATGTGTTTTAAAGTGTCCCGATGATGGGGAAGTGAACGGTAATGGTTTTAGATGATGTTTAGGCCTTGTTTGGTGACTAATAAAGGTCCTAAGAAGAGTAAACAAGTTTGAGAAGTGAGTGAGAAAGTTGTGAGTTAAGAACACATGAACTAAACTAGGAATAACGGGATAACGGGGTTAAGTACGGGAGTATTAGTTTTACATACCGTAACTCCTTAATGTTAATATAAACATTTGAATGTTATCAGTGGACCAAGTGCGAACCTAGCATGGTGGGATCACACGGTAAAGCTAACCCCGGTGAAAGGTATGATTTTCTCATACTCCGCGTGCTAACCGAGTTACGTTGATTTGTGTGTTTGTGTGCCGGCTTAATCAAGATTAAAGCATGAAAATAATCCATTGTTTGATTATGTATGTCTTGTTGTATGTTGAATGAGCTAACATACTTGTATGCCGGTGTGGTCTAACATAGAGTAAAAACCGACTCATAGTGAGTAACATTTGGCTAGAGACCCATAGATCGGGTCGATGCTTATGATAACGAAAACGTGCAAACGCACAAACTATCCGTTAAAGTATAATGATAACGCAAACAAACGATCTCCATAGAATGTGAGGAGATGTGCGGGTTGAGTAATTACCCGATAACGGTTAGTAAACCATAATGACGCAACCCACGAAACTAATGAGAGTAGAAAGATAAGTGAACCTCCTACAAGAGGATCGAAGATAGTTCGAAGATGTGAACTAGTAAAGAAGGTAAAAGAGACCTAAGGGATTAGTAGCTCCCTTGAGACATGGTCGACCTCCTATATGAGGATTTTACCCAATATAAGAAAATAACCGAAAGTATGAGTAAGTGAAATGTATGGGAAACTCTTAAAACCTAAGATTAACCGAACTTAAGTAATGTTCCCAAAGCCATTAGAAATATCAAGAGTGATGTTTCTAGACTAATAAACATAATATTATTATAACTCCGAGAGAGGAGTGTATGGGAATGTAAATAGTCCGAGAGTAGTCGGACCTAAGTAATGAGAGATAGGAAGTAAGAGAGAGTTCCGTGAGCTAGTTGAACCTTCCCACCATGCTAGACCTAGAGTAGGGTCAAAACCGGGGAAGTAAGACTATGCTCAAGAGCCATGAGTTTGGCTTGAGTAGGTAATAAGAGTAACAAGCGTGACATAGGAGACCTGTAGTGTCTCGAGAATCTACAAGATCTTGAGTAAAATAACCTGAGAGCGTGGGTGAGATAATGAGTAAAATAACCCGAGTGCGTGGGTGAGATATTGAGTAAAATAACCCGAGGGAATGGGTGAGTACAGAATGAATTGCCCAAGAGAATGGGTGTGTATAAGAGTAAGTAACCCGAGAGAGCGGGTGAGTTATTGAATGAGTAACCAAGGCAAGTGAGGTATAACCCTCAAGGCCTAAGAGTAAAACAATACAACTGACAACCTTGTTATGTTAGTTAGGGATTGTATCCCATGATTGAATGTCGAGTTCTTGTGTAGTGTACATATAAAATGTAATACTTTATGCATGTTGGTTGAACTAAATTGAACTCCATGCTCTCGACAAAAGTGGTCGGCATACCCCGTTTAGCGCTCGGGGTATGCAAATTTCATATGCAGCTTTAAGCTGAGCCCCTAGGGGCAACGTTTTTATACGTAGGTACACCGAAGACGAAACCGTACGAGAGAAGGACGGGGTCGGTGATAGCATGGGTAGTTAGATTGTAATTACTTATGTATTTGAATGAGGTGTAAGTCCGAATATGTTATCGGCATCCATATATTGTAGTCTCGGTATAGTAAAGAAATGAAATAAGTATTGTATTTGTATTGTGTAATCGGTTGTTCCAGTTCATCAGACCGCTACGGTGTGTAAGAAAGGCCTGGTTAGCCACATGGGTGGCTAACGGCGTTGTTTCACCCCTCGTTGTAATTATAGTTCCGCTGCGTGAGTAGGAGTAATTAGTAACGGTTTAAGAGGTAATGACGAGATTAACGGTTGGGGTGTTACACCAACTACAAAGTCCATGGAGATATCATGGAACTTCCATTCCGGAACTGGCATCGATTGTACCATTCCGCCCGGTCGTCGGTGCTCGAATTTTACCTTCTGGCATGTGAGACACCTCAAGACGAACTCGGTAACATCTGTGTTCATCCCCTACCACCAGAAGTATCTCTTCATGTCTTTATACATTTTAGAGGCTCCCGGATGGATGGAAACTGAAGAACAGTGTGATTCCCTAAGTATACGGTCTTTAAGATCCGTGTTGCCCCGTGGTATGCATAACCGGCCCTTTAGTCTGATCAGATCATCATCATGGAGTCTGAAGTCGTATTTCTGACTCTCAAAGGTACCATCTGTCAGCTTCTGCCTGACCTCTCTCATGTACTCATCTGTCCTCTGAACCTCTCGTACCTCATCAACCAAGCTGGAGAAAGAAACTAGCGAATGGAGTGAGTGTGCTCGACGGCTCAGGGCGTCTGCTACAACATTGGCCTTCCCCTCTTTGTATTGGAGGTCAATGGCATAGTCTTTCAAGAATTCTAACCATCTTCTCTGTCTAAGATTCAACTCCTTCCGAGTAAATATGTATCTTAAACTCTTATGATCGGTGTAGATCGTCACACTAACCCCGTATAAGTAGTGGTGCCATATCTTCAAAGCGAAGACTACAGCTCCCAGCTCTAAATCATGTGTGGGGTAGTTCTCCTCATGTTTCTTCAACTGGCGTGAGGCATATGCCACCACCTTGCCATGTTGCATGAACACGCAACCCAGCCCTCTGCCTGATGCATCGCAATAAACCTCAAAGCCCTCTGTACTGTCTGGAATGGTCAGAACTGGTGCAGTGGTCAGTGAGTCCTTCAAACTCTGAAATGATCTCTCACAGTCAGCCGTCCACACGAACGGTGCATCTTTCTTCATCAGACTGGTCATCGGTTTCGTGACCTTGCTGAAATCCCTAACAAACCTCCTGTAGTAACCAGCCAGACCGAGAAGGCTCTGGATGTCAGTAACAGTCTTCGGCCTTGGCCAAGTACGTACGGCATCAATCTTTGCTGGATCCACTGAGATCCCAGCATCTGAGATGACATGACCTAGGAAAGAGACCTGGTCAAGCCAAAACTCACATTTGGAGAACTTAGCATATAGCTGGTTCTCCCTTAATATTTCCAATACTCTCCTCAGATGTTCCTCATGTTCAACCTTAGATTTCGAGTATATCAAAATGTCATCAATGAACACCACAACCGACTTGTCCAGCTACTCCCGGAACAAGCGGTTCATCAGATCCATAAACTTTGCCGGTGCGTTCAACAACCCGAACGGCATCACTGTAAACTCATAGTGGCCGTATCGTGTCCGGAATGTCATCTTCTCAATGTCTCCCTCCTTAATGGCTATCTGATGATACCCCGATCTGAGATCAATCTTGGAGAACACAGATGCTCCCTTCAACTGATCGAACAGATCGTCAATGCGTGGTAGTGGGTACTTATTCTTCACTGTCACTGCATTCAGCTCTCTATAGTCGATGCAGAGGCGGAGACTACCATCCTTCTTCTTCACGAAGAGGACTGGCGCTCCCCATGGTGACACACTTGGTCTTATAAATCCTTTATCGAACAAATCTTTCAACTATTCTTTTAATTCATTCATTTCTGCCGGAGCCATGCGGTATGGTGCCTTGGCTATAGGTCCGGTACCAGGTAGCAGCTCGATGGTGAACTCTACCTCCCGAGTGGGTGGCATGTCGGGCAGTTCCCGTGGAAATAGGTCGGGGAACTCCGACACTACCGGTAAGTCGGGGTCAAACTCGGGGTCTCTCTCTATGTCCTGTTCATAGCAGAGGTACACCTCTTCCTTTCTCCTCAGTTCCTTATACATTGCCATGGCGGTGATGATCTTAGTCGAAGGCTCTCTGGGCCTCTGGCGGTATGATATTGTTACCCCAGACGGACTCCTGAGCAGCTATCTATGCTCGGCGTAGAGGATACGTCCCTTGTGCCGCTCCAACCAGTTCATCCCGAAGATAACATCAAATCCTAGCTCACTGAACTCAATAAAACTGACTGGAAAGTCTTCTCCCTTAATTCTGACAGTGGCTCCTCAGTAGTAACGAGTGCAACAAACCTTCTCCTTAGACGGGAGCGTAACCATGAAGTCGGGTAGCTCATCAGCGTCTAGCCCCAACCTTCTCGTGAAAGATGCCGAGACAAAGGTATGCGAGGCCCCTGAGTCGAAGAGAACTGATGCCTCAATCCCATTAATCGGAATGGTGCCGGTGAGGATAGTGCCGCTGGCGTCGGCCTGTGCCTCTATAAGTATGCTTAATGCACCTTCCGTACCGAGTCCATAACCTAATTGTGTTCATAAGCTTCATGAGTATTGATGGAATAACAAGAGTCGTAACAATTTATATGAACAACACTGTTATTTTATTCATAACCATCCTATTTACAACATGTGCTTCAATCTTACATCTCATTCCTCATCTTATTCTAACATTACAGGTCTAATATTGTCTAAAGGTTAGGTTTAATCTCCCAGGTCTCATATGCGTCGCATTGAGTACTACTGACGGTGCTGTATTCAGCTTGATTCTCTTAATCCCATGGTATAACATCCTTGATTCTCCTCCCATAATTAACACATCTCCCGACTTAAGTACCAACTTGTTCGCACAGTCCGCACGCTTCTGCTCGCCGTATAAAAACTCTACATCATCCCCAATGGACCAAGACACTACGGGTATCCCTCTTTCGAGAGACTCCGTTGTCTCGTCCTTATCCTGGTGTAGTCCAAGTCGCCCATTCTTCTCGTAGAAGTTCACAATGCAAATGTCTGCCTGAATGTCTGGAATCGGTTCAGCTTCCCACTGCTGAGCGATTTCCACGACTTGTGTAATAACTGGATGGAACTCTTCGGGTATTCCCGGTGGTGAGATTCCATCTTGCATCCTCGTGGTTTGGTAATTCTTGGCATACGGATTCCAATCCTTGCCTAAGCTCATCATCTTTAACTTCATTCTTGCTCCCCCTGGGTACTGGTGTATAAAAACCTCCCGGTCTCATTCCTAGTTGACTGCATTTTCGGATGATGGCTATTTGCGCTTCGGGTGTCAGGTATCCCCTTAATAGAATCATACCTGGGCGGATGACCTGACATTGTTCGGGAGGAAAGTCTATGGTTTCAATATCGGTGTCCTCCGGGTTAGGTGTAGATGGTATTGGATAGCAGATGTTGAAGCTTCCTAAAGTGGTAGTAGGTTATATTTTACTTAAGTTCTAATCTTATCTCATTCTTACTTAACTCAATTATTCACCAAACATGCATGATAATGCGGTAAGCAGGTAGTTTTATCAGTAAATGGTTATGGCGGTACCTTGCCTCGATGAGGGTTTAGGCACATCGTCCCGGTCCACCAAGTGTAGTGTGGGTCCCGACTTCTAGGCCACCCGTGGGTTCTTGTCTACAGCTTGCTGCCCCCTCCTCTGACCGTCGGATCCAGATCCCTGATCGGTCTTGGCCTTAATCTTAAAACTGGGTTTGTAATTCTTACTCTCCGGGTTCCCGTAGCACTCATATGCCCGGTGCCCGAGTACTCCACAAAAGTTACACTCCACCTTATTCCCCCTGCAGTCAACTCCGGGATGGTCCCCCTTGCACCTCTGGCAATAGTAGTGCCGTTGGTAGCCACCTCCGGTTTCCTTACCAGTCTCAGTACCTGGTTAAGCATCGCATCAGTGATTGTGTCTCAATGTTGTCAACCATTCTTATTTACTCAAAATGTATTTCCTTACCCTTCGGCACCCTGGAGCGCAGGGGCTTAGCAGCATAAGCATAAGTCAGTTTCAGTGGCTCATCAATAGCCTTCTTTTTTTCCTCCTTTCCTTTTTGGTTCTGGTTCTTTTGGGCTTGAGGCTGGTACTTCTGTTTCTTGTACCCACCTTGCCCTTGGTGTTCAGTACTCTTCCCAGCACTCTTTCTTTTGGCATTGTCCTCGTCCCTCAGCTGGACGGTTATCTCAACCTTAGCAGCGGCATGATAGCACTCCTGCTTCCAAAGGTGTTAGTTCCTCTTATTTCTCACAAGCTAAATCTTATTCACTTAATTATATCTTACTCATTCTTATTACCTGCAAGGTAGTATAACTCGTCGGCCCCATGCCGTAGCGGAGTCGGTGGCTAAGCCCGCCATAAAAGCGGTCCACCAGTATCTGGTCTGAATACCCAAGACCTGGTAGAAGACGGAGCAAGGCGGTGAACTCTGTATAATACTCGTCCACCGTCATCTTGTCGGTCTGCTTAAGCGCATCCAACTGCAAGCGCTTCTTCGTCTGGACATGGGCGGGGTAGTACTTTGCTCGTAGCAAGGCGGTGTACTGCTCCCAGCCGAACTCTGGATTGGCCGCATGCTCGGCCCTCACCAGCTTCCACCAATCGCCTGCCGCCCCCTTCAGATAGAAAGCAGCCAGACGCACCTTGATCCCAGCAGGGACATCAAGGGTCTCAAAGGCGGTCTCCAGCTCGGAGATGTACGCCTCAAGCTTGGCGGGATCGGTCTCCCCCGTAAAGTGTGTGGGTCGAAGGTCTGCAAGACTCTTCACCCAATTTGGCTCCCTGGGTTGTGGCGGTGGAGGTGGTGCACCCACACCAGGCTGGTAGCCCATGTCCCTAATGCGGCAGCCACGATCTCGGCGATCGTCTGCCCTCCCGGTATTCCTAAAGCATCATCGCCCTGGCCACGACCTCGGCCTCCTCTAGGACGTCCTGCCATCTGAACAAGCATAACTCACATTAGATTCGCATGCGCCACTGTTTCGGTTAACGAATTTATAACGTCCGTAGACGGTAAAGACGATCCACACTTATTAGGGGTCATCTGACTCTACTCACTCTAACTTCTCACACCCTTAACCCGTCACTTATTCCTTAACTTATATCCTAACTCGGTGGTTTCTTATGTCCGGTATTTCTTGATCAGAGCGTAACTACGCTCTGATACCACTTTTTGTAACACCCCGTCCTAAGCCATCTATCTTGGTTATCGCTACTTAACAATAATACTTAAACGTCGCAGCGGGAATAAGCTATCACCAGGACCTTGCTACGGTCTAACCAACAAGTAATACCGTTACTTAAATATTTACAATCACATATCCACAATACAAACACCAACCGAGTTTAAAGTATTCTCCAAAATCATACAGTATTTCACAAGCTCATGTTCAACTACTAACTGACGGGTGCACAGGCGCTACAAAATAAAGTCCCACCTAGGGCTACCGCCCTACTCTCGTGGTGTGTGAATCATCGGCCGCTTACCTGCAAGTGTAAAAACAGCCCCCAAAGGGGGTCAGCACGAATGCTGGTACGACCCTCCCATGGCCCCCAAGCAAGCTAACGGGGGCTACGACGACTAATTGTCGATAGCATGGAAGTTGATTAGCATAATAAGCATAATATGAAACGCAATAAACCAACAACCACAATGAACATAAATAGCTCATAAGCAAATGAACGACTCAGGCGTTCCCCTAATAAGTGAGTTAGTTCTTAACTCCTTAGATCCACAATCTCCTTAACCTTATAATTGCCAACCACTCCACTATTAGATTGGTTAGCCCTTAATTGATTGCTTATCTTTGTAGGGCTTGGTTAACCCTAGCCGGTAGCAGTGCACTATCCTACGATAAGCTACCTTTCTTAATTTGTTGGGGATGTAGGCTTGATCCCCCCATGCCATCCTTAATGTGCCTCCCACCTCAAACAGTAGCCCGGGTGGTCGGGTTGGTTTGTTGACCCTAGGCGACGAGTCTAATGACAAGTATTATTGGAAGTCGGATCTGATCAGATACCGACCTCCCCCAATACAACATGTGCCGGTACCATCCGGATTCTCACTCCCACCCCAAGTTATGGTTAGTGAAAGCCTTAATTACCAAGGTTAGTTAAACCTTGAGGGTAAAAACCAACAATCACCAAACTTAGTTATTATTCTTAACTCAGTGTGTACTAAACTTAGTTAGCAACATTCTCAAGTTCGTGGGTTAGTGTAAAGTAAACACATTCACAACGAGAATAAGTATAACCGGTTGCATGCTTTATCTTGTCTTAGTCATAGCAATTAAACAGATAGCACACAAGCCAGGAGGGACACTCGTTAGCAAGCAGGTCACAAGACAGACTGTACCGTCACCGTCGATCGTCCCAGTTGTTTAATACTCCTCCGGTTTCCAACTTTCAAAGTCCTAAAATATCCATCCAACTTAAATGATTAAGTATCTATACATTGCTTAACTTACTTAACTTATTTAATCCTTAGTGGTCCCCAGTTAACATCTTAAGTCTTACAACTTAATCTTGCAACTAACCTTAAGCTTATGAACTTATATTTATCTTAACTTAATCCCCTTAGGTTCTTAGGTTCCTAATCATCAATGCCCTCTAAATGTGTGTACCATTAAACCATTAAACATCCTTATTAATTTAAAGTTTTTTTTAAGTGTTAAGGGTCGTCCGACCCCGTCCTCGACCATCTGGTCGGACCCTTCCAGTAACTTTCGGGTTTGAAAAACTCCACTTGTCCGACCCACGTCCGACCCAACCAACTGGGTCAGACCATTCCAGAAATTTTCCCGTCCTTAAAACTCTCCCGTCCGTTGTCTCGTCCTTATCCTGGTGTAGTCCAAGTCGCCCATCCTTCTCGTAGAAGTTCACGATGCAAATGTCTGCCTGAATGTCTGGAATCGGTTTAGCTTCCCACTGCTGAGCGATTTCCACGACTTATGTAATAACTGGATGGAACTCTTCGGGTATTCCCGGTGGTGAGATTCCATCTTGCATCCTCGTGGTTTAGTAATTCTTGGCATACGGATTCCAATCCTTGCCTAAGCTCATCATCTTTAACTTCATTCTTGCTCCCCCTGGGTACTCCGGTGTATAAAAACCTCCCGGTCTCATTCCTAGTTGACTGCATTTTCGGATGATGGCTATTTGCGCTTCGGGTGTCAGGTATCCCCTTAATAGAATCATACCTGGGCGGATAACCTGACATTGTTCGGGTGGAAAGTCTATGGTTTCGATATCGGTGTGCTCCGGGTTAGGTGTAGATGGTATTGGATAGCAGATGTTGAAGCTTCCTAAAGTGGTAGTAGGTTATATTTTACTTAAGTTCTAATCTTATCTCATTCTTACTTAACTCAATTATTCACCAAACATGCATGATAATGCGGTAAGCAGGTAGTTTTATCACTAAATGGTTATGGCGGTACCTGGCCTCGATGAGGGTTCAGGCTCATCGTCCCGGTCCACCAAGTGTAGTGTGGGTCCCGACTTCTGGGCCACCCGTGGGTTCTTGTCTACAGCTTGCTGCCCCCTCCTCTGACCGTCGGATCCAGATCCCTGATCGGTCTTGGCCTTAATCTTAAAACTGGGTCTGTAATTCTTACTCTCCGGGTTCCCGTAGCAATCATATGCCCGGTGCCCAAGTACTCCACAAAAGTTACACTCCACCTTATTCCCCCTGTAGTCAACTCCGGGGTGGTCCCCCTTGCACCTCTGGCAATAGTAGTGCCGTTGGTAGCCACCTCCGGTTTCCTTACCAGTGTTAGTACCTGGTTAAGCATCGCATCAGTGATTGTGTGAAAAGGTATAATTTGTCCCTATAATTTGTCCCTCACCTCTCATAAACGAATAGAACACCGAGAGTTATAGTGGTTCGGCCAATAATTCGGCCTACATCCACTTCTTGACAATATCTTTATTCCTTTCCTTAGTATTACATGTTTAGAGAGCTTTCTAGTGTTTTCTCTTTCTTCTCCAGTTGTGTCCCCCTACAAGTGAGCCCCCCTCTCTATTTATAGACTTTCTAGGGTGAGGTCTATCTCTTAACCCTTGTACATGTGGTAGTGTGAGGTTCAGGGTATGAAGCCCGGATGCGGAATACGAGACGCGGGGTATGGTGCCTGGTTGTAGAGTGCTGAGTGCGGGATCCGGGACCCAGTCATAAAGTGCAGGATCCGGGATCCGATCACAGAGTGCAGGATCCGAGATCCGATCAAAGAGGGCTGGATACGGGATGCGAACTCGGCCATGAGGCCTAAGTCCCGGATTGGTGCTTGGTGCCTAGATTGGAGCCCGAACAAGGTCTTGAAGGGGGGCCCGGGGCCTGAACCGGGATCTAAGGTCTGGACCGTCTTGTCCCTTCTGTCTCGTCATATTTTTGCCCTCTTCATCAGTCCCACAAGTTCTACTTTTGGGCACTTTAAAAAAGTGGAACTTACAAAAAACAAGATAAAAATTTACAAGCTTTCTACCTTTCCTTTCTCCTATCTCCTAGTCCCACAAGTTCTTTTTCTTTAGCTTTTACAAAGAAACATGAACTTACAAAAAGTCGGTACAATTAGTACAATCAAAAGTCCCACAAGTGTTTTTCTTCTGAATCTGACAAATTGGAAATTCTGGGATATAAACCTTTGAGATAATATATCTTGATGGATGGATCCCATGATATCTTGATGGATGAATCCCTTGATGTTCTGATATATAATATTTAAGAAGGCCAGAAATCCAGAAGTCCATAATAAGATCTTCATAAAGAAGACCAATGGTTTTTTAAATATGAACCATTCCCTTTTTGAAAGGGTGAAATAATATGATGATCAAGCCTTTGCTTATACTAGCCAAAGGATGGTAATTCCCTTAAAGGGAGAATAAAGATAATATATTTTCCCAACTTTGCTTATGCTAGCCAAAGGATGGTACTTGCTTCTAATATATTTTTCCCATCTTTGCTTGTGGTAGCCAAAGGATGGTACTCATGATCATACCCTTCCAAAGTGTTTCTTTTTGGAAGGTATTGGATCGAGGTACGGTGTGGCGTCCCACACCTAATGATTCACCCATTACAGGCGACCAGAGCTCCTGATGGATCCAGAGATGGGTTTTTGGTTGGCACGATGGCCGGGCATGATAGCCCAGGTTGGCACGTTGGCCGGGCATGAGTTTCAGCCCAAGGTGGTACTTTTCAAGGCGTGATAGCCTGTAGGTGTTACTTTCAAGGCATGATAGCCTGTAGGTGTTACTTTCAAGGCATGATAGCCTGTAGGTGTTACTTTCAAGGCATGATAGCCTGTAGGTGTTACTTTCAAGGCATGATAGCCTGTAGGTGTTACTTTCAAGGCATGATAGCCTGTCGGTGTTACTTTCAAGGCATGATAGCCTGTAGGTGTTACTTTCAAGGCATGATAGCCTGTAGGTGTTACTTTCAAGGCATGATAGCCTGTCGGTGTTACATTCAAGGCATGATAGCCTGTAGATGTTACTTTTTCCAGAGGGCCTATGAAAGCGCCATGGACCAGAGGGCCTATGAGAGCGCCATGGGTTTTCGTCTTCAATGAGACGACCAGCGGGCCCGTGGTAGCGCCTTGGATTTTGATGATACTTTTTATTCTCGCTTTTGAAAGTATCCAAGATTATAGAAACATCTATAAGCGGCAGCTTTGCGCGGTCTTGTACCAGCATGTCGTCCGGTATTTTGGTGCAATGCCTCCCGCCTTTTAGCTTGTCCTGGGTGTGTTTGAAGACGTTGCTTTGGGCATGGATTAATACGCTGCCCGGACATTGATTGAGACTCTACAACTTGGCAGGAATGACTCTTCTTTTATCCAATCTGTGATCTGCTGGAGTGTTAGAAATTGGCAAACAGATGCAGCTCTTCTGTGTAATTGGTCTAACTGAGCTTTCCAGACCAGTGGCAACTTCTTTTTCCCTTATTTTATAGGATGTAGCTAGCATTTTCCACACCTATCCTTTCTTTATTCTCACTTCCTTTAGTAGCTAACAACTTTACTTTTTACCCGTCATCTGTTTAATTTCCTTGATTTGTTTCACTTTGACACAGCTACCGATTTCGATCCGGCTTTTGAGGATTTGGAAAGGATAATCTGGGCCGGGAAGGCTTCAGAGACCGGGTGGTGAAGGCTATAGAAATTCTGTGTATCTTTGGAAGGTTGCCCGGATGATGACCCCGACCGGTGATAAGTTTTGAAGGAGACCAAATTGTTTGTTCTGCAGGACCTGATCGCTACGTTCCCTTCTTTGGCCACATCAGACTGAAAACCAGTAACTAGTGTTCTGGGCAGAGGACTGGGGGCAATAGTTATGCTGCGGCCCGAATTGGGAGACAAAACCTTTTACAAAAGTCCTGCGGAGCTGAATCCCATTTTGACCGATCTAAGTCCAATACTCCTGGTATATCTTAAATAGCCTTGACATCATGATACTTATTATAGTCTTTGTACACTCCACTTTCCACTTGTGGGGTCCTTTATCTGAGCCTTCCCCCCAAACATTTCCCCTTAAATCTAACCGGTGATCATGGAGCAGCAACACCTGGGGCTTGCCGTTTATTCAATAATCCTCTGCTCATTTTGCCAGCCTCATATA
The DNA here is from genome assembly GCA_023374045.1 of Limonium bicolor. Lineage (NCBI taxonomy): Eukaryota > Viridiplantae > Streptophyta > Magnoliopsida > Caryophyllales > Plumbaginaceae > Limonium > Limonium bicolor. The sequence continues at coordinate 334,269,965 of CM041778.1, forward strand.
TACATCACCTGGACTTAGTAGACTTCTCCGGTATGGTTGATTTCTTGATATTCCTAGATCTGTAGCTCTGGAAAAAACAGTATGGTTTTCCTTGGCTGACTGAACTGCTTCCTTTTCCTTATTACCAGAGTTGGAGCACTGGAAAACAATAAGAAAAGATAGGGAATGACCATTAGCAGCTGATTGGATATTCATATAGAGCGTAAGCAATACTTAACATTTTAGACAATCATAGTAGCAAGCCTTTACAGTGACGAGAACAGAGGCAAAACCTTGCAGTTTGAAGGTAAATATACAGCAGTAGGTGAGAAATATATGAAATCCGAAAGTCAAAAATTTTTTATCAGATAACGAATGGCAACAAATGGCATAACCATACTGCCCACAGCAGCAAGTCGCAAAGCTTCTTTTTTTTTTAGAAGGAAAGCATATTTAGATTAAAAACCGGGCAAGAGTCTTGGCTGAGATCAGGCAAAATTACCTATTTCTTAAAGGATAGTGTGGTAGTAGAAACTAATACTCGTTAAAGAGTTTGGGTCATTTTAATCTGCTAGTTGGCTACAGATTGTGAAGCAGTTATAGGAATATATTCATCACACTGTTTGTTCATTACTAAACAGCAACAGTTATCAGAAGGTTAATCGAAAATGAACTTAAAACTCTATTTATAGGGAAAAATTAGGAGCAAGCAGAAACATTTGTAAGCAAACAACTAAGTAGTAATCATAAAAAAGAAGATCTAGCGCTACTCTGTAACAGGTCTTATAGTTGTAAAATAATCAATTAGGAAAAAATACATGAACGCCAAAATGTATTATAACAGTAGCAGCAATCTATATTTCAGCGTTTAACACTGATTCTAGTAAGTCTATATTTCCTGCATAATAAAAACTATTTGGCGAAGATCTTTAATAATCATCTCATAACGTTGTTGTACCACAAGTTACCACCGCAACAGCAAAATGTTAAAAACCGTATAACTAGCAATTTAACCAGGGGTAGTGATACGCCAACTTAGCAGAGTAAAGGCAAGATCAAGACTTATCATTGCTGTTTTCCAGTATCTGCTGATTTAAACTGTTGTATAATGGCCGAAAAAAGGTACACGATCACTGCTGTTTAGCTCTGATTAACCTCAGTATGATAAAAACTGTGAAAAACAGGCCTTCGCACAAAATTCAGCAAGGATCTAGTTTTGAATAAAAGATTCATCATCTGCCCAAACCTTTGACTATATGAGCCGTGCAATAAATTGCAATCTGAAAAATGCTTAACGAAGCATGTTATTCTTTGAAAGATCGAACTAAATTTATTAATCTAGAATTTTAATCAAATCTTTAGCAAAACAGCAGCTAAAATGTGCAGAAGTGAGTCGAAAATTTAGAAAAATAAAAAATATCGCTTAATAACCATTAGTGTAGTGCATCCTCCTTGTTTTGTTTGAGTCAGTTCCTTGGACGCAATGAGCGTAGAAGAAAAGCAAATGGAAATAATGTCCTGGCCAGAAGTAGAAAATTTTGTAAATCTGAAGCCAAGTGAAGTAAAAGGGGGCAGCGATCGTGTTTGAATTTTTATGCCATGATAGGAGCAGTGGGCCAAGGTAAATGAGGACTTGCAGAAATTGGTTTAACAATGCAATAGTAGGAAAACTTGAGGAATCAGAGTCTAAAACAAAGCCATAATCAAGGATCTTTATTCACGGAAGACTAAAACTGAACAAAAATGTTCATAAGCATTTCGTTGCCCTTAATCTCCAACAGAAATCAAATTTCGGGAACACCAAGACCTTATATCAGTACTAGAAGAGAAATTCTTAAGTAAGTAGAAAGTAATCGTATCTCTGAAAAATTTGAAACTTATACCAGAGGATCAACGTTAACACCCAGAAGTAAGGGGATGGAGAACAGTGGCTATAACGATATGCAATAGTTTTGAAACTAAATCAACGGCAAAATAAACGAGAACAGAGGTTCGTACCCTCTTTGCCAGTTCAGCCAAGTTGTAAGAAAACACCATTGTTAATATATTCTCCTATAAGCTGATATAAGAGAATTTGGACTTATCTTGATAATTAGCCTTGATTATATGTCCTGGGCGAGCCTCATAAATTGTTCTGCTGATGTCTTGCCCTTTTGCCTTTAACACATCTTTTGCATGGATCTCAGGTTTCTTCTCGACTGAAATTCCTCGGTCTCCCCTTTGCTCCTTTATTGTTAGATTTGTATTTTTCTTCTTTGTCTGAGAGGGTTGATTGCAGCGATTGTGCGTTGAATGCGAAGGTCGCGCCCAGGTCTGATTGCTCCTGGTCTTTAAGCAAAAAACATCATCCGGATAAGTCGTAGTGATGTGCGCACTTTGAGGGCCTCTTGGTTGGCGATCTGCAGGTTGCAAACGGTGCTTGGATTTTGAGACTCCGGTCTAATCCGGAAAGAGGATAGTCGTTTGGTTTTGAGTCAAGGATATCATCCAGCCTTGTACTTGAGGATGCGGTCAGTCAAATCGTCTTCCGGCCATGGACTGAGATGCGTTGAGACGCGTCCGAGGGCGTCTAGTCAAGGGCTGAGATGCGACCAAGGGGGTCTGGTCACTGAGATGTGGTCGAGGAAGCCTGGCCAACGAGATGCGGTCCTCTTCTTTTCTTGATTCGTTCGATGCCTGGTGTCTGGATTTGAATTACGGACTGAGCTTTAGTACGGTGATTATGCTCCTTGCAATTCTGCTTTGATTGGTTCGGCTCATAACTTTTACTCTTGTCACTTGTAAGGAGTGAACTCTGAAAATTTCTTGGCTGGTTCTCTCTTTGTGGCGTTCTGGTCGCCTAGCCATCATCCGGCTGATGAAGATCTCTCAAGCTCCGCTATTGTAGACCTAACGAATCGTGCATCTGGACTTTTGAACAAGAAGAGATGTCTTCTGGTCATGGACTGAGGTGCGTTCCGGTCATGGACGTTGAACTGTCTTCCGGTCATGGACTGAGGTGCGTTCTGGTCATGGACGTTGAACTGTCTTCCGGTCATTGACTGAGGTGCGTTCCGGTCATGGACGTCGAACTGTCTTCCGGTCATTGACTGAGGTGCGTTCCGGTCATGGACGTCGAACTGTCTTCCGGTCATGGACTGAGGTGCGTTCCGGTCATGGACGTCGAACTGTCTTCCGGTCATTGAAAGTTCTTGCGCCCGGTCGATGTTGCATCCGGCCGATGCTGCATCCGGTCGAAGTCGTGCCTGGCCTTGAGTCAAGAATAGCGCTACGCCTGGTCGACGTTGCTCCTGGCCCGAGTTTTGAAGGTGGCGTCGAGGTCTGAGTTAAGGAAAAAGCCACCCGGTTGATGCCGTGCCTGGCCAATGTTGTGCCCGGTCAAGAGGGAAAGACGCCCAGTCGATGCCATGTTTCAGATGGTCTTGAACTCTCACGATTCTTTGCCAGGAGTGGTAATTTGCTGCACCGTCTTCCCAGCTTCTTTTGTCCCTTCCCCTTTGAGAACCATTGAAGCGTAATTTGAGGCAGAACCAAATGGCGAATTTCTTTTCTGAGGTTCTCCAACTTCTGCTCTAATCAGATTCACGGAAAATCCCTTGAATCTCCGGTAGCCTCTTTCCTGTCTTAGAAAGAAACACATTTAGCATATATTTATCCATTATTTGAGTCGGAGTATAATTACCGTAACAACTAATAGTTTTGGTAGTAAGGGTGAGAGTAGAGTTTTAGTGATTTCTTCTTATGAACGGACGCGATTGGGATAAGAACTTATAGGTTTTTCTAATCCGGTCGCTTCAGGATTCTTCGATCGGTCGTATGATAGATTACGAATTCTTTCATCGTTGATCTATCTTCTTGTCTTCAGAAGGTTATCGGTTATTTGTAGTCGTTCGCCATTTCTTTTCTGCCTTGCCTGCTTGCTTCCTTTGATTCCTACAAATCTCACATATTCTCCGCGGATCGAGTATTTTCTTGATTTCCCTCGGAGATCGGTGTATGCGACCAGAGGCTTCTTATTTCGAACAGATCAAAACTTCCGAATGCTTCATCGTACTTAGGTTGTTCGTTCCTACTTCCATCGCTTTCCTTGACATCGATTACTCCTCAGATGCTTCGTCGAAAGGATTCCTGTTTGTTACCGTGATGTCCTCGAGGAACCGATCTTGATGTCAAACTTCTAGCTCTTTTTCTCTTCAATGAAGGTCTTCCGAAACATGAACTTCGTGATCTGTCCCTGACGCGTCGAGTGACCCAGCTATCTTTAACGAATTGCAGTAGAACCGTGGATTGTGAATCGTGGTTGCTTGTTCGATTCCCACAGACGGCGCCAAATGAAAAGGTATAATTTGTCCCTATAATTTGTCCCTCACCTCTCATAAACGAATAGAACACCGAGAGTTATAGTGGTTCGGCCAATAATTCGGCCTACATCCACTTCTTGACAATATCTTTATTCCTTTCCTTAGTATTACATGTTTAGAGAGCTTTCTAGTGTTTTCTCTCTCTTCTCTAGTTGTGTCCCCCTACAAGTGAGCCCCCCCTCTCTATTTATAGACTTTCTAGGGTGAGGTCTATCTCTTAACCCTTGTACATGTGGTAGTGTGAGGTTCGGGGTATGAAGCCTGGATGCGGAATACGAGACGCGGGGTGTGGTGCCTGGTTGTAGAGTGCTGAGTGCGGGATCCGGGACCCAGTCATAAAGTGCGGGATCCGGGATCCGATCACAGAATGCAGGATCCGGGATCCGGTCAAAGAGGGCTGGATACGGGATGCGAACTCGGCCATGAGGCCTAAGACCCGGATTGGTGCTAGGTGCCTAGATTGGAGCCCGAACAAGGTCTTGAAGGGGGGCCCGGGGCCTGAACCGGGATCTAAGGTCTGGACCGTCTTGTCCCTTCTGTCTCGTCATATTTTTGCCCTCTTCATTGTGTCTCAATGTTGTCAACCATTCTTATTTACTCAAAATGTATTTCCTTACCCTTCGGCGCCCTGGAGCGCAGGGGCTTAGCAGCATAAGCATAAGTCAGTTTCAGTGGCTCATCAATAGCCTTCTCCTTTTCCTCCTTTCCTTTTTGGTTCTGGTTCTTTTGGGCTTGAGGCTGGTACTTCTGTTTCTTGTACCCACCTTGCCCTTGGTGTTCTGTACTCTTCCCAGCACTCTTTCTTTTGGCATTGTCCTCGTCCCTCAGCTGGACGGTTATCTCAACCTTAGCAGCGGCATGATAGCACTCCTGCTTCCAAAGGTGTTAGTTCCTCTTATTTCTCACAAGCTAAATCATATTCACTTAATTATATCTTACTCATTCTTATTACCTACAAGGTAGTATAACTCGTCGGCCCCATGCCATAGCGGAGTTGGTGGCTAAGCCCGCCATAAAAGCGGTCCACCAGTATCTGGTCTGAATACCCAAGACCTGGTAGAAGACGGAGCAAGGCGGTGAACTCTGTGTAATACTCGTCCACCGTCATCTTGTAGGTCTGCTTAAGCGCATCCAACTGCAAGCGCTTCTTCGTCTGGACATGGGCGGGGTAGTACTTTGCTCGTAGCAAGGCGGTGTACTGCTCCCAGCCGAACTCTGGATTGGCCACATGCTCGGCCCTCACCAGCTTCCACCAATCGCCTGCCGCCCCCTTCAGATAGAAAGCAGCCAGACGCACCTTGATCCCAGCAGGGACATCAAGGGTCTCAAAGGCGGTCTCCAGCTCGGAGATGTAAGCCTCAAGCTTGGCGGGATCGGTCTCCCCTTTAAAGTGTGCGGGTCGAAGGTCTGCAAGACTCTTCACCCAATTTGGTTCCCTGGGTTGTGGCGGTGGAGGTGGTGCACCCACACCAGGCTGGTAGCCCATGTGCCCTAATGCGGCAGCCACGATCTCGACGATCGTCTGCCCTCCCGGTATTCCTGAAGCATCATCGCCCTGGCCATGTCCTCGGCCTCCTCTAGGACGTCCTGCCATCTGAACAAGCATAACTCACATTAGATTCGCATGCACCACTGTTTCGGTTAACGAATTTATAACATTCGTAGACGGTAAAGACGATCCACACTTATTAGGGGTCATCTGACTCTACTCACTCTAACTTCTCACACCCTTAACCCGTCACTTATTTCCTTAACTTATATCCTAACTCGGTGGTTTCTTATGTCCGGTATTTCTTGATCAGAGCGTAACTACGCTCTGATACCACTTTTTGTAACACCCCGTCCTAAGCCAGTCTTGGTTATCGCTACTTAACAATAATACTTAAACGTCGCAGCGGGAATAAGCTATCACTAGGACCTTGCTACGGTCTAACCAACAAGTAATACCGTTACTTAAATATTTACAATCACATATCCACAATACAAACACCAACCGAGTTTAAAGTATTCTCCAAAATCATACAGTATTTCACAAGCTCATGTTCAACTACTAACTGACGGGAGCACAGGCGCTACAAAATAAAGTCCCACCTAGGGCTACCTGCTCCTACTCTCGTGGTGTGACTTTATCGGCCGCTTACCTGCAAGTGTAAAAACAGCCCCAAAGGGGGTCAGCACGAATGCTGGTACGACCCTCCCATGGCCCCCAAGCTAACGGGGCTACGACGACTAATTGTCGATAGCATGGAAGTTGATTAGCATAATATGAAACGCAATAAACCAACAACCACAATGAACATAAATAGCTCATAAGCAAATGAACGACTCAGGTGTTCCCCTAATAAGTGAGTTAGTTCTTAACTCCTTAGATACACAATCTCCTTAACCTTATAATTGCCAACCGCTCCACTATTAGATTGGTTAGCCCTTAATTGGTTGCTTATCTTTGTAGGGCTTGGTTAACCCTAGCCGGTAGCAGTGCACTATCCGACGATAAGCTACCTTTCTTAATTTGTTGGGGATGTAGGCTTGATCCCCCCACACCATCCTTAATGTGCCTCCCACCTCAAACAGTAGCCCGGGTGGCCGGGTTGGTTTGTTGACCCTAGGCGACGAGTCTAATGACAAGTCTTATTTGGAAGTCGGATCTGATTCAGATACCGACCTCCCCCAATATACATGTGCCGGTACCATTCCGGATTCCTCACTCTCACCCCAAGTTATGGTTAGTGAAAGCCTTAATTACCAAGTGTTAGTTAAACCTTGACGGGTAAAAACCAACAATCACCAATACTTAGTTCTTATTCTTAACTCAGTGAGTACTAAACTTAGTTAGCAACATTCTCAAGTCTCGTGGGTTAGTGTAAAGTAAACACATTCACAATGAGAAAAGTATAACCGGGTTGCAGCTTATCTTGTCTAGTCATAGCAATTTAACAGATAGCACACAAGCCGAGGGACTCCTCGTTAGCAAGCAGGTCACAAGAATGACTGTACCGTTCACCGTCGATCGTCCTGGTTGTTTAATACTCCTCCGGTTTCCAACTTCCAAGTCCTAAAATATCGATCCAACTTAAATGATTAAGTATCTATACATTGCTTAACTTACTTAACTTATTTAATCCTTAGTGGTCCCCAGTTAACACTTCTTAAGTCTTACAACTTAATCCTGCAACTTAACCTTAAGCTTATGAACTTATATTTATCTTAACTTAATCCCCTTAGGTTCTTAGGTTCCTAATCATCAATGCCCTCTAAATGGTGTACCATTAATACCATTAAACATCCTTAGAATTTAAAGTTTTCTTTTAAGTGTTAAGGGTCGTCCGACCCACCAACTGGGTAGGACCCTTCCAGTAACTTTCGGGTTTGAAAAACTCCACTTGTCCGACCCACGTCCGACCCAACCAACTGGGTCGGACCATTCCAGAAATTTTCCCGTCCTTAAAACTCTCTCGTCCGTTGTCTCGTCCTTATCCTGGTGTAGTCCAAGTCGCCCATCCTTCTCGTAGAAGTTCACAATGCAAATATCTGCCCGAATGTCTGGAATCGGTTCAGCTTCCCACTACAGAGCGATTTCCACGACTTGTGTAATAACTGGATGGAACTCTTCAGGTATTCCCGGTGGTGAGATTCCATCTTGCATCCTCGTGGTTTGGTAATTCTTGGCATACGGATTCTAATCCTTGCCTAAGCTCATCATCTTTACCTTCATTCTTGCTCCCCCTAGGTACTCCGGTGTATAAAAACCTCCCGGTCTCATTCCTAGTTGATTGCATTTTCGGATGATGGCTATTTGCGCTTCGGGTGTCAGGTATCCCCTTAATAGAATCATACCTGGGCGGATAACCTGACATTGTTCGGGTGGAAAGTCTATGGTTTCGATATCGGTGTGCTCCGGGTTAGGTGTAGATGGTATTGGATAACAGATGTTAAAGCTTCCTAAAGTGGTAGTAGGTTATATTTTACTTAAGTTCTAATCTTATCTCATTCTTACTTAACTCAATTATTCACCAAACATGCATGATAATGCGGTAAGCAGGTAGTTTTATCACTAAATGGTTATGGCGGTACCTGGCCTCGATGAGGGTTCAGGCTCATCGTCCCGGTCCACCAAGTGTAGTGTGGGTCCCGACTTCTGGGCCACCCGTGGGTTCTTGTCTACAGCTTGCTGCCCCCTCCTCTGACCGTCGGATCCAGATCCCTGATCGGTCTTGGCCTTAATCTTAAAACTGGGTCTGTAATTCTTACTCTCCGGGTTCCCGTAGCACTCATATGCCCGGTGCCCGAGTACTCCACAAAAGTTACACTCCACCTTATTCCCCCTGCAGTCAACTCCGGGGTGGTCCCCCTTGCACCTCTGGCAATAGTAGTGCCGTTGGTAGCCACCTCCGGTTTCCTTACCAGTCTCAGTACCTGGTTAAGCATCGCATCAGTAATTGTGTCTCAATGTTTTCAACCATTCTTATTTACTCAAAATGTATTTCCTTACCCTTCGGCGCCCTGGAGCGCAGGGGCTTAGCAGCATAAGCATAAGTCAGTTTCAGTGGCTCATCAATAGCCTTCTCCTTTTCCTCCTTTCCTTTTTGGTTCTGGTTCTTTTGGGCTTGAGGCTGGTACTTCTGTTTCTTGTACCCACCTTGCCCTTGGTGTTCTGTACTCTTCCCAGCACTCTTTCTTTTGGCATTGTCCTCGTCCCTCAGCTGGACGGTTATCTCAACCTTAGCAGCGGCATGATAGCACTCCTGCTTCCAAAGGTGTTAGTTCCTCTTATTTCTCACAAGCTAAATCTTATTCACTTAATTATATCTTACTCATTCTTATTACCTGCAAGGTAGTATAACTCGTCGGCCCCATGCCGTAGCGGAGTCGGTGGCTAAGCCCGCCATAAAAGCGGTCCACCAGTATCTGGTCTGAATACCCAAGACCTGGTAGAAGACGGAGCAAGGCGGTGAACTCTGTATAATACTCGTCCACCGTCATCTTGTCGGTCCGCTTAAGCACATCCAACTGCAAGCGCTTCTTCGTCTGGACATGGGCGGGGTAGTACTTTGCTCATAGCAAGGCGGTGTACTGCTACCAGCCGAACTCTGGATTTGCCACATGCTCGGCCCTCACCAGCTTCAACCAATCGCCTGCCGCCCCCTTCAGATAGAAAGCAGCCAGACGCACCTTGATCCCAGCAGGGACATCAAGGGTCTCAAAGGCGGTCTCCAGCTCGGAGATGTACGCCTCAAGCTTGGCGGGATCGGTCTCCCCCTTAAAGTTTCCGGGTCGAAGGTCTGCAAGACTCTTAACCCAATTTGGTTCCCTGGGTTGTGGCGGTGGAGGTGGTGCACCCACACCAGGCTGGTAGCCCATGTGCCCTAATGCGGCAACCACGATCTCGGCGATCGTCTGCCGTCCCGGTATTCCTGAAGCATCATCGCCCTGGCCATGACCTCGGCCTCCTCTAGGACGTCCTGCCATCTGAACAAGCATAACTCACATTAGATTCGCATGCACCACTGTTTCAGTTAACGAATTTATAACGTCCGTAGACGGTAAAGACGATCCACACTTATTAGGGGTCATCTGACTCTACTCACTCTAACTTCTCACACCCTTAACCTGTCACTTATTCCTTAACTTATATCCCAACTCGGTGGTTTCTTATGTCCGGTATTTCTTGATCAGAGCGTAACTACGCTCTGATACCACTTTTTGTAACACCCCGTCCTAAGCCAGTCTTGGTTATCGCTACTTAACAATAATACTTAAACGTCGCAGCGGGAATAAGCTATCACCAGGACCTTGCTACGGTCTAACCAACAAGTAATACCTTTACTTAAATATTTACAATCACATATCCACAATACAAACACCAACTGAGTTTAAAGTATTCTCCAAAATCATACAGTATTTCACAAGCTCATGTTCAACTACTAACTGACGGGTGCACAGGCGCTACAAAATAAAGTCCCACCTAGGGCTACCCGCTCCTACTCTCGTGGTGTGACTTCATCGGCCGCTTACCTGCAAGTGTAAAAACAGCCCCCAAAGGGGGTCAGCACGAATGCTGGTACGACCCTCCCATGGCCCCCAAGCTAACGGGGCTACGACGACTAATTGTCGATAGCATGGAAGTTGATTAGCATAATAAGCATAATATGAAACGCAATAAACCAACAACCACAATGAACATAAATAGCTCATAAGCAAATGAACGACTCAGGCGTTCCCCTAATAAGTGAGTTAGTTCTTAACTCCTTAGATCCACAATCTCCTTAACCTTATAATTGCCAACCGCTCCACTATTAGATTGGTTAGCCCTTAATTGGTTGCTTATCTTTGTAGGGCTTGGTTAACCCTAGCCGGTAGCAGTGCACTATCCGACGATAAGCTACCTTTCTTAATTTGTTGGGGATGTAGGCTTGATTCCCCCACGCCATCCTTAATGTGCCTCCCACCTCAAACAGTAGCCCGGGTGGTCGGGTTGGTTTGTTGACCCTAGGCGACGAATCTAATGACAAGTCTTATTTGGAAGTCGGATCTGATTCAGATACCGACCTCCCCCAATACACATGTGCCGGTACCATTCCGGATTCCTCACTCCCGCCCCAAGTTATGGTTAGTGAAAGCCTTAATTACCAAGTGTTAGTTAAACCTTGACGGGTAAAAACCAACAATCACCAATACTTAGTTCTTATTCTTAACTCAGTGAGTACTAAACTTAGTTAGCAACATTCTCAAGTCTCGTGGGTTAGTGTAAAGTAAACACATTCACAACGAGAATAAGTATAACCGGTTGCATGCTTTATCTTGTCTTAGTCATAGCAATTAAACAGATAGCACACAAGCCGAGGGACACCTCGTTAGCAAGCAGGTCACAAGAAAGACTGTACCATTCACCGTTGATCGTCCCGGTTGTTTAATACTCCTCCGGTTTCCATCTTTCAAGTCCTAAAATATCCATCCAACTTAAATGATTAAGTATCTATACATTGCTTAACTTACTTAACTTATTTAATCCTTAGTGGTCCCCAGTTAACACTTCTTAAGTCTTACAACTTAATCTTGCAACTTAACCTTAAGCTTATGAACTTATATTTATCTTAACTTAATCCCCTTAGGTTCTTAGGTTCCTAATCATCAATGCCCTCTAAATGGTGTACCATTAATACCATTAAACATCCTTAGAATTTAAATTTTTTTTTAAGTGTTAAGGGTCGTCCGACCCACCGTCCGACCCACCAACTGGGTCGGACCCTTCCAGTAACTTTCGGGTTTGAAAAACTCCACTTGTCCGACCCACGTCCGACCCAACCAACTGGGTCGGACCATTCCAGAAATTTTCCCGTCCTTAAAACTCTCCCGTCCGACCCATGTCCGACCCAGGTCCTCTGGGTCGGACCATTCCAAAACATCTACGGTGGCTGCAGACTGGATTTATCGTGAGTTATTAGCACTGGTGAAATTGATAAAAGAGAGAAATTAATACTCAAAATATCCGTCGGGCTGCAAATTAATACCCGGTCGCAGTAGTATAGAAGACAAAAGCGGCCGGGGTCAAACCGTGGGACTTATAGCGAGCTAAAATAGTTCCTAAGCTTGTCACAAAAGGGGGGAAGTTAATTGACTTGTTTTCGAGAAAATATTAAGCAGATTAGAAAACTGAGTGCAGATGAATTAAATGGAACTCCGGGTTTAGGTTAATATGATTTAATTAATTGTGCTAACTCTACCGGTTTAATAAAATAGTTTGGCAAGATTCCTGTAATTTTCTTAAGGTCCGATGAAAACTCTTAAGAACTCGTTTACCTGTAATGCAAGGTCCGATGAAAACTCGAGCAAAAGCCTGTAAACGGCAGAGGAGTATGAGGCTTTATTCTTGCAACATGTATTAACTTAAACGATGAAAATAAGTTCTTACAGTTTTACGGCTTAATTAACCCGTCTGTTTCTAACCGATGAAATTAAAAACAGACTTAGTAAGGCTTTTTAATAAACCGATGAAATTTATTAAAAAGGGAGAGAAACAAAACTTTAATCGTAACAAACTGAATTTATTTTAACCGGTAGAAATATGTTACACAGCTAACAAACCATAATTAAAAACCTTGCCCGGAGCAAATCCTCCTTAGCCAGACATATTAACTGGTAATAAATCTGACAGAGGTTGGACGTAATAACAGCACGGAGACGTGAATGTGAATGGAGAAATGAGGAGAAAGAAGAGTGGTACATGTACGTATGTTATTTGTATGTGAAGTGGGTGAATTAGAGAGTTAATGGAGTGAAATGATATACGGGAGTGTTTTACTGGAAGAGAATGAGATGAGGTGAGTGTGAGTGATTTTCTGGTTTTCTCCGTGCACTGGTATAAGGTTGCAGTGGATGGTTATTTATAGAAGAAAGGAAGACTACGTAGAAGACTTGCAGTTGATTGCCTCTGTTGATTTCTTCACTGATTGAAGCATTGATTGCTTCATTTAATGCAGGGGACAGGAGCTGGATACGCGTGAGCGAAATAAGGTAGGCGACGGCGGGGTAGATAGATAAGGCGAGTTGCAGAGTCGCGCGAGGAAGAAAACTATGTTCGGGCGCGATTTTAATCTTGTTCGCCGTGGAAGACCGCCTGATAAGTGGCGGTTGGTGGTGTGGTGTCCGCCTGGGAGACCGCCTGATAAGTGGCGGTTTGGTGTGGTGGTGTCCGCCTGGCGGTTGCACGTGAGGAGACCGCCTGATAAGTGGCGGTTTGGTGTGGTGGTGTCCGCCTGGCGGTTGCACGTGAGGAGACCGCTAGTTATGGGGCGGTTGCACCCTTGACCGTGGCCTATTTTCCTTCAAACTTTGACCGGCTCTAGATTCTTCGTTTGGACTCCGTTTTCTGAGCCGTTTGCGTCTACGCGTTCGTCTCTTTGTCTACTTCACTCCCGGCTTGGTTTTCCTCATGTTAAACCAATAATTTTGTGAGATAAACAATAAAACATAAACTAGAGGAAACCTAACCGAAGTGGAGAAATGAGCAAGAAAAGTGCTAATATTATACATGAAATACACCTAAATAACATGCTCATTTAGACACTTATCACACCCCCACACTTATCTTTTTGCTTGTCCTCAAGTAAAATCATGTACCTAAGCAAGTAGGAAATGCTCAATACTAACAAATATTATTATGAAGGGTAGGATAAAAAAGTCAATAGTTCATGATCTCTAAAACTTATTGAGGAGTGTGAAAAATTATCTGCTGGTGGCATAGGTGTGCTCAAGGTGAAAACAAAATATAGAGTTTCGGGGTATGATTTAAGGTACTTCAATGTTTTTTTTTTGTGACTCTGAGAACTTTTACCATGGCCAACTTCTCTCAAGAATGGGTATTGAGAAGAAAACAAAAGGAAAAATAGATTTATGCATTTGTTTCACTTTTGCATAAGAGATGAGATAATATAGGCATCACGCCTTTGTATTTAAGAACACTCAACTCTCTTTTGTTGGTTACCAATGGTGTCTCGAAAGTCCCTTATTTTTTTTGTATTCTTCTTCTTTTTTTTAACAGAGAAGCACCTCTTGGCAATCCCTAAGAGAGAAGACAGAAAGAAACCCTGAGCAATAAAATCCAATCATTTGCAGATTATTTGGTCACACCGCATATAAAAATGCTCCTCAAAAGTAATCAAATGTAAATTTTTTTAAAATTTGTACCCTTTATCCCACAATTCATAATAGTATTTGTTTTTAAAGAGAACAACCTACATTAGCAGGGTACATAATTCAATTTTTGAACAAATGCGAGGTAAGCAGAAGATAAGCAGAGAGACTTAACAATTTTAAGCATTTAGATGACCTGAAAAGGCTCTTCCCCCACACTTAAGCTTAAGCAATGCCCTCATTGCGTAGATGAAATAAAATTAATAAGGCATGCAATTAGTAAAGGAAAGAGTGTACTCCCAGATTTCGTAAAGTGTGTAGAGCTCCCCCACACTTGAGTGTTGCTGTGGAATGTCATGAATTGAACGAAATGACAATGGAACGAAATGACAATGGAACGAAATGACATGAACGAAATGACAGATAAGACAATAATATTAACAAGTTAGTAGTCAGTCCAAGTCATCAGATAGATCCAAGTCAGATCAGAAGTTAGATGTCCACTGTCCAAGTCAGATGTCCGAGGTTATAAGTCCAAAATTGGATTAACAGTTTTTTTTAATTTTTTTTTAGTAGATTAACAGATTATTGTAATTAAAACAGGTGAATTAACCGGGGCTTAGGGACTAGATTAAATCAAGTCCCCGGCAACGGCGCCATTTTGCAGACTGGATTTATCGTGAGTTATTAGCACTGGTGAAATTGATAAAAGAGAGAAATTAATACTCAAAATATCCGTCGGGCTGCAAATTAAAACCCGGTCGCAGTAGTATAGAAGACAGAAGCGGCCGGGGTCAAACCGTGGGACTTATAGCGAGCTAAAATAGTTCCTAAGCTTGTCACAAAAGGGGGGAAGTTAATTGACTTGTTTTCGAGAAAATATTAAGCAGATTAGAAAACTGAGTGCAGATGAATTAAATGGAACTCCGGGTTCAGGTTAATATGATTTAATTAATTGTGCTAACTCTACCGGTTTAATAAAATAGTTTGGCAAGATTCCTGTAATTTTCTTAAGGTCCGATGAAAACTCTTAAGAACTCGTTTACCTGTAATGCAAGGTCCGATGAAAACTCGAGCAAAAGCCTGTAAACGGCAGAGGAGTATGAGGCTTTATTCTTGCAACATGTATTAACTTAAACGATGAAAATAAGTTCTTACAGTTTTACGGCTTAATTAACCGTCTGTTTCTAACCGATGAAATTAAAAACAGACTTAGTAAGGCTTTTTAATAAACCGATGAAATTATTAAAAAGGGAGAGAAACAAAACTTTAATCGTAACAAACTGAATTTATTTTAACCGGTAGAAATATGTTACACAGCTAACAAACCATAATTAAAAACCTTGCCCGGAGCAAATCCTCCTTAGCCAGACATATTAACTGGTAATAAATCTGACAGAGGTTGGACGTAATAACAGCACGGAGACGTGAATAGTGAATGGAGAAATGAGGAGAAAGAAGAGTGGTACATGTACGTATGTTATTTGTATGTGAAGTGGGTGAATTAGAGAGTTAATGGAGTGAAATGATATACGGGAGTGTTTTACTGGAAGAGAATGAGATGAGGTGAGTGTGAGTGATTTTCTGGTTTTCTCCGTGCACTGGTATAAGGTTGCAGTGGATGGTTATTTATAGAAGAAAGGAAGACTACGTAGAAGACTTGCAGTTGATTGCCTCTGTTGATTTCTTCACTGATTGAAGCATTGATTGCTTCATTTAATGCAGGGGACAGGAGCTGGATACGCGTGAGCGAAATAAGGTAGGCGACGGCGGGGTAGATAGATAAGGCGAGTTGCAGAGTCGCGCGAGGAAGAAAACTATGTTCGGGCGCGATTTTAATCTTGTCCGCCTGTGGAAGACCGCCTGATAAGTGGCGGTTGGTGGTGTGGTGTCCGCCTGGGAGACCGCCTGATAAGTGGCGGTTTGGTGTGGTGGTGTCCGCCTGGCGGTTGCACGTGAGGAGACCGCCTGATAAGTGGCGGTTTGGTGTGGTGGTGTCCGCCTGGCGGTTGCACGTGAGGAGACCGCTAGTTATGTGGCGGTTGCACCCTTGACCGTGGCCTATTTTCCTTCAAACTTTGACCGGCTCTAGATTCTTCGTTTGGACTCCGTTTTCTGAGCCGTTTGCGTCTACGCGTTCGTCTCTTTGTCTACTTCACTCCCGGCTTGGTTTTCCTCATGTTAAACCAATAATTTTGTGAGATAAACAATAAAACATAAACTAGAGGAAAACTAACCGAAGTGGAGAAATGAGCAAGAAAAGTGCTAATATTATACATGAAATACACCTAAATAACATGCTCATTTAGACACTTATCAGTGGCTTAACAGAGGTCCGTCCGACCCAAACTTTGGTCGGACCCCTGGGTCGGACACCACCAGAACATGCCCAAACATTGTCAAATCTTCACTAAACTTTTCCTCAAGCCTTACAATGTGTTCTAACATCATTTAGACCCTTAAACTCATCTTAAACCATCCTCCAAACTCATTAAAATAACCTCCAAAGATCATTCCAATCCTTTACACAATTCTTACAACAACTACCAACACTTAAAACTTATTTCTTTCCTACATTTCAACCTACCTTTCACCTAGAACTTCTACTAGACAAAAGTTCCCTCCTTAAGAACTTGACCACACCATATACACCACTTGCATCCCTATTACATCTTCCAAGGCTTCCTTAAATTCTAAACTCTAGTTTCTACCTAAATCATCTAAAAGTTTTACACTCATTTACATCCAACTTACCCAAGTTTCCTAGCTTCTTTTATCAACATTTACCTAAGTCCTAAATACCCAAGTACATTCTTTTGATTCCTAAATCCTTCATAGTGATGCCTAAGTCATTATAGGTCCTTTAAACACCTTAATCTCACCCTTTTTTATCAAGACAACCTTTAGGACTTCCTAGCACTTCCTTAGCCATGAAATCTCCTTAGAACATCTAAAACACTTAGGTTCTCCTCTAAATTTTGCCATGCGTTCCCTAGTATATAGTTACATCCAAACACTTGGTTTTTCACCATCAAACAACCAAGATCACTCAAATTCTCATCACAACACCTTAACACACAATTTACACCAAAACTACACCACATCATTACATAGTGTATAAACTTAAATGCTTGGCACTTAGGCCCTTAAATGACAATAATCTTAACCACTGAATTTCCACATATATTTGCCTTTAACCTGCGAATACACACAACAAGGCTCCCATTGAAATAAAATGCTTCTTGTAATTCATCTCAACATTGTTTGACTATCTCTTTTCTCATTGGCTCCTTAGTCACAAGTTCTCAAACATAGTCATTGTTTCTCCTAGGTTATATATAGCCCTTTTCTAATGTAAACTCTACACTAAGCTCATCACATATCTAAATCCTATTCCCTTAAACAATAAAACACCTTAAGGTAAGTAATTTACCTTGTTCTTTCACAAACTTCACAAACTTTCCTCCTTAGGTTTTTCCTTGCTCAATCTCGGTCACCACTTACACTCTCCTTGCCAATGTTCTAACCAATATCCAATGACTCCAATGAGTACTAGATAATACATTAACCCTAAGGAACAAACCCTAGGTTAAAAATGTGCTTTAAGGTATTAAGGTGATTGTTTTACCTTGTTTTCTCAAGACAAGCTTGGATATGAAGCAAGAAGGACCTCCTCTATCCTTTGGAGAGTAGAAAACAAGCTAGAACAAGGCATTAAAATGAAGCCTCATGAGCATGTATTTTCGGTTATGAAGAAAAATGATGGAAACCTAGGTTTTCTTACACTTTCTTTACCTTAAGAGAATGGAGAAGCCAATGGAGTCTCCAAGCTTGAGTTTCCTCCTCTAATGGTGGTTTGGCTTGGCACCAAATCAAAGCTCTTGAAGTTTTGAAAAGATAGAAAGAGAGAGCTTGAGCTAACTAAGAAGAATATGTAATTTGTTTTGGTTTTGGAGCTAAAATGAGTAAGTAGTGTACAAAGGAAGGTGGAGCTAGCATGGGGTTGTTCTTCACGTCAATGGAGAAGGGAGAGAGCAACTCAAAACCGTGGGAATAAGAGAGAATGAAGAGGTGAGGAGAGAGGTGATTAAAGGTGAGATATTTATCTTGTAAAGTAAATAGTAGTTTTGCTTTATAATTATTTGTTTACTTAATAACTAATAAAGGTGGTGACTCACCTTGTAAAAACCGGCCCCCATTAAGTAACAAGGGGTACTTAAGTCTTTGTTGACCAAATATCTCACTTATATTGACTTATGTTATAAACTAGCTTAATTAAATTACTATTCACAAAACAAGGCACATAATTGTGAAATTTTTGATTTCCCATTGATTTAGACTTCCTAATGTGATACTAATTAGTACACATGTTAATTAAAGAGTAATGATGGACATTTAGCCACTCAAAACCCCTTTACAAGACAATTTTTCAAAAATGTGCTTTAAGAGTCCTTAAAGCACATTTTGTGTTTTAACTTGTTTTCAAGCTTGGTTTTCTTTGGTAATTGATTTAAAATGACCATTAGGATGTTACTAAGGTCTTAGAACAATATTTGGGTACTCACCCAAGTCTCTCTAAGCTTAGAGCACGTTTTTGCTTAAACTGCTCTTTTGGTGTTTCCTTATGTTTTCTTTGATTAAAATGGTTTCTTAATGTTTCTAAGGCATTATTTAGCGTCCTTATAACTTAGTTTATCATTTAAACACCATATCTAAGTTTGGGGTATTTCATGTAGAAACAAGAACTCGCTAAGTTGCTATCATGCAACGCCTCAAGAGGAGAGTAAGACCTCACGACCATGGTAAACTTGTGGGGACCAGGGCGGAGTGAGACTGTATTAATTTGAATAAGAACATTTGACTGGAACAGGAACCCGATTAGGGAATAACACTGCACTGACACACCGTACCGGTGGCTCAGTCTGCATGGCGCACTTGCCACTGCAAGTGCCACATTAACCAAAGCATTAAAATTCAACCTGCCTTTCGCACTTGCTATAGCAAGTGCAGCGACGGTAAACTAACCCTAAAGGACGTAGTGGTCCAGGCGGTTACCAATAAACAGTAAACCTTATGTGCGTCCATAATGCAATAAGGCAGGACAGAGCCTTCTTAAGGGCAGGGGTACAAAACCCTTAGGTTGGAGGTCAATAAAACCTCGGGAAGACCTAGCCGGTCTGACCATTAAACCTGAAAATAATACACCATTGAGTAGAATATTAACAGGGGAGTAAATGAGAATAACGATAATTAGTGCCTACAAGCCTAACCCCAGTGCCGGAATGGACATTAAACGTCAATCATTACCGGTGGGGAGCGACGGGTCTTCAGGACCATCATAACCATATTTAGAGAGTGCACGACACTCGTGGTTAAACCACTACCATTGAACATTGCCAGAGGGCAAGAAGTGAGCTATACGAGTCAGGACTTAAAAAAAATAATAATTAATAGGCAGATGTGAACGTGCAATAAAAGGGCTGATGTTATGCCCGCACCACACACACCGGAGGTGTTGTTGATCCATTATGCTGCTAGACTCCCTTATGGAGGGCAGTGGATATAAACTAAAAAGTGAAAATTGCCTGATGACGGAAGATACCGTAACCTCGAAGAGGATGGAGGAAATATGAGTTGAATAAGAGTAAGGATTACACAATGAAGAGCAATGATCGGCGGAAACCATTAAGTTATGGGTATCCAATTGTAACCTTAGGAGAAAGTATTAGAACCAACTAGGAATAAATTAAATAACAAGACCAACAATCATCTAGCTATCAGAATAAGTACTGAGCCTGAATATCGTATGGCACAGGCCTACGGAAGGATACCCTTAGTACCACCAAAAATGACCCAAAACTAGGAGAACAAAGGTGATGAATCACAAATACTGATTAATATCAGGCTAAAGAGGGACTACCATAAGGTAGGGGAAACACGAGGTGTCAACCTTTATCATGGAGTCCAGACTACACCTGAGGGTGTAACCCAATGGATTGGGTGGAGTTCTAGAACTGAAAACTCATATCTGAAGGCGTTAACAGCCTAGGAGTGAATGGGAGAGATAATAAGTATTCATCCCCACTCACAGATACCAGACGGCGAGCATGTGGAAACCAGAATTAGGGCGATAAGTCGCAAACACCTATCTTAGTGAAGGTAAAGGAATTACACATTAATCAAGGAAACCATAGAACCTAATGTTACGACCATTCTCACATCCAAGGTTAAGAATTGGTAGCATAGTTACTTAAACATAAATTACCAGGACTAAGAGTACGGTAACCACCGGGTACGAACGCTACGAGTGCACTAAACGAGACATGGGACAACCGCACTCCTAGGAGCTTGTGGGCCTGACAAAACTCACATTAAGTTAGTTGGGTAAGTAGTAATGTATCAGTATGGTACCCCATGTATGTAAATGAGTAGTGTAAGGACCCAGGAGGTAATCAACTATGTGTCTAAGTCAGCGAATGAAACCCTGACTAGGTAAACCATGTATTGACGAGAGAGATCTCAGTCAAACTAACAAGGTTAGGAAAAAATCAGGGATAGCTTGATAATAAAAGGACATAGGGTCGCAACTCCGCAATGGAGGAGTTAGAACACAAGTTTTGGAGATTTTAGTAAACAAGGAAACCAAGGCCAATTTAATGGTAACGGCAAACTGAACTCATGAATGAGAAGAGGGATTGTGGTATCTAAGGAAGTTATATTAGAGAAACCTTTGCGATAATAGATGCTACCCAAAAAGGGGGCACAGAGAGAGTTATACCAAACGTTGAGGGCGCTGCGATGATGTCACATTAAAAAATAATAACCACATGCTCAAGCCATAAAACGTTAGTATGTTAGTACCAATTAGGGTTGAACGGAAAGTGAATACCAAGCTAAAACCCACAGTCGTATTGTATGTTTACAACAGACGAAGGGCAAAAGCGAGCATTACAAGAGATACTCTAAGCTGGAGATTAGATACTCCATGCAAACCGCAATGGCGGATAACCGTCCAAACAAGCGACCATTATAATAACTGTTAACCGAATTATGCTGGTGAGAATCATAAGGTGGAAGATCAGACAAACAAATGGATTCCCTAAATCGAGAAGAGGGATGAACCATATATGTGGATACTAAAATACCAACACACGAGGGATACGAGTTCACACTAGCAAAAGCGGACCTACAAGGTACCCAAAGAACGAACTCAGTCCAGAGGGAAATAACTTGGAGTCATGAGGCGCCAGTTAGATGCGCATATCAGACTCGTCTTGATATTTTAGAGACAACTATTGCAAGCACTAGGTGCTAGAGCACAGCTCGACAACCCTTGTACCGAAGGTTAGTTCGGTAGGGTGGCATGAACTCATGGGAATATACCATGAGCATGTATAGGATTTAGGAGGACTGAATAGAATGGCTAGTTGAAATAATAAGCGTGTGTGACTAACGATACCACGCAGCCAAATAAATTACTCCATTCCCATAATTATGGAAGACCGTGTAGAAAACACCGTCACATGGAGTTGAAACCGACATGAAACTACTACCTAAAAGGGGGTAAACTAACCATAAAGTAGTTGGGCATACTGCTTGCGGAGCGAGTGGGCCCATATTGCTTAGGTTTGACGTACCTAGCGGGTTTGGGGAAACAAATGATGTGTTTACACCTCCCGATCAAACCGTATATGAATATACACACACCTAACCGAGATAGGCGGTATAGCCTGAGGGGCTAAAGCCCGACCCTATAAAAAAAAGGGTAATGAAATATGTAGCATATTAGTGCACGAATAATTCCACTGGAATGGAACATCTTGAACTTATTAGATTACGTGGGCGTCATCATTTTTAAGGGGGGTAGAGCGATTTCGCACGCTTAAAAATATACCGTATGTAGGAGTACGTAGCGCATGGTACACATGCTGCAAACTATTAGTGTACGTAGAGTACAAGTATTATGACGGTGTTATATTACTTGAGGTAATATTATGATGTATTATGTGTATGAATATATATATATTTTAGTTCGCATTGTTGTGGCGAATAGGAAAGGGAGAACAGATAGAGTGTTCTTATTCTATTTCGATTATTTATGCAAACATTGCGAACATTAAACACATAAACGCCTAACTTGTTAGCTCCAGTTGAGAGTTCAAGTAGGTCTATCTGGTAGCTTCGGTGGGAGATGTCATATAGAAGGAGTAGAAAGCTCCATACTATATGATTTGTGACTCGGTATGAAACCGATTATTGGAATGCGATGAGTGAGTCGGCATGAGACCGATGTGTAACCTAGTGGAGGTAAAACCTCTAGGAATTGTATGAATAATTATAAGTCGAGTGAACTTGGTACATGGTTAGGATACATGATCCTATATGCCAATGACTAGATTAATTACACTAGTTGACTTGTGTATCTATGGGACACAAGGTGGCAAATATCAAGAGGAAACAAGATTAAAAGTGAATAAACAATTGATTGATTGAAATTGACGTGGGAAATTGAACTTGATCCTAGTCCGATCAAGGGAAACCGAACACAAATTGAGGTGAGAGATAGTTCAACACTGACGCCGACCACGTCGGGGTTGAATGACTCTCGAAACTTCCTACAAGTGGACACAGATATGAATATAAATTGGAATTTAGGGCGTCACTCGAAGAGCCGTGGACCGTGGAGTCCTTTGTCATTAGACCGGTGTGTCTGCGAGTGACATTTAGGGCGTCACTCGAAGAGCCATGGACCGTGGAGTCCTTCGTCATTAGACCGGTGTGTCTACAAGTGACATCACCCAAAGAGCCGTGGACCGCAGAGCCCTTTGTCATTAGACCGGTGTGTCTGCGGGTGATTAAGGAAATAAGGTGATACTGTCCGAGGAGCCGTGGACCGCAGTGTCCTTCATTACTAAACCGGTGTGTCCACGGATGGTTGACGTTGGTTAGCATGGGGTTGGGGATCGTCAAGTCCTGGTCTTTATGACTGCTTCCCTGTGATTTGCCATCGTTAAATATATGCATACACATACACGCGGAGTGATGTAGAGGTATCCTCGCGAGATACTGGCATATGAATAGGGGTGCGTGGAGTACCCCTTTGGAGATACCTTTGAGTACTTCTTGTTGGTTTTGCACCTTGTCTAGTGCTGTGTATGATTGAGTTTTGCACCTTGTCTAGTGCTGTGTATGATTGAGTTTTGCACCTTGTCTAGTGCTGTGTATGAATGAGTTTTGCACCTTGTCTAGTGCTGTGTATGAATGAGCTTTGCACCTTGTCTAGTGCTATTTATGAATGAATGTGTCATGATTATTGACTATATGGAATGAGATTATTGCTGTATCAAATGTGATACATATAGACTGGATCTGAACGTAGTGGAATGTACTCCCTAGTGATGATCTGTCTGTGATTACTTAGTGGAACTTGATTCCTTGGGTGAACTGTAGATGGGTAAGGACTTCGGGACGAAGTCTTTTTAAGGGGGGTAGACTGAAATACCCCAAACTAATAAAATATGGATTAAATATTTAATCACATTGATTAAGGCCTAAACATGCCTTAAAAGTCAACTGAGAACAACAGTGGTCAACACAAAGCAAGAGGTTGCACCCTTTGACTGTTTAGGGTAAATAAATACCCAAATGAACTTCTTAGGACCTAATATTATTTCCTAAGCTTATTAACACATTACTAAACATGTTACAAGTGTTGGACAACACTCCAACACAAAGAACAGGCATTTGCATGCTTCAAGGTCAAGTAGGGCAAAAATATGCTCTAAGAATACCTTAAAGGTCTAATGACCTCTAAATGATATAAAATTGGATACCATGATCAAATATCATGTAAGGAACACAACAAAACTGTTCTCAAAGAAAACAGAGCTTAGAAACACCCTACGACTCAAAATGTGCACTAAAATTCCTTAAAGCACGTTTTTTTGTCTATGAGCTCTAAGATAATGACTTTTGTCACTGTAAAGACTATAAGAAGTTCTTTATAAAATTAATGTGACATGATAGACTATATTATAAAGTCTAAATCAAAATTTAAAAATAAAATCAAAAATTGGCAATTTAGTATGAATAGTACCCAAAAATAACACCTAATAACTTAACTTAACTTAAACCATGGTCAAAGCTCACTCATTGCCTTGAACAAGGGCTGCCGATTTCATACAGCTTCCATGCCCACTCATTTGTCAATCTTCAATCAATTATACAGCTAATTAGGTGGGCCATCAAGTTACTATTTGATAAAGTAACAATAATGTCATTAAAAGCATATTTGCTTACCTTCTCCATTTCTCTTGCTTCCCAGACGACACAAGCTGCTCCATCCTCTCCATTTGCTTCTCTAAAACCGTGGCTAACTCACCAAGAACAGAGAAGAACACCTTGCTACCTAGGTAAGCTTAATTAGTCATTTTATGTTCATTTTCTTCACCATTCCTTCCTCTTTCCATGGCGCTAAGCATCAACCATTTCCATCAATGTTCTTAGGTTTTTTGGAGGTTAAATGGAGGGTGTATCTCAGCATTAAAAAGGGAAGAAGGTGGAGAAAGCTAATCTTGTTCTTAAGGTATAAAAATGTGCTTTAAGCACATATCTTTTGATTCCCTTCGAATTCGGCTGTGAAACTTTGTTTCTAAGCTTATAATCTTCATCTTAACATACTTATTCAGTTGGTACATCAAGAGCTTCGAGGTATAACCAGATCCAAGCAAAAAACACCATTTTAGGCATTTTAAACAAGGTAAAGATTAGCTATCTTCTAATCTGAGTTATACCAGTTTAGAGCTTGGTCTTAGTAGCTATTTTGACACCCTTTACCCTCTGTAAATTTAGGCCGAAGAGCACTTGTTCTTGCCTTGGTATTCAAAGGTAAATTTTACCTTGAAATTGACATTAAACACTTCTTATGGTTAGATCTTGCTTGGAGACTAACCATGCCTTAATTGCTGTTTGAAAACATGTAAACTAAGCTGTGGAAAATAAATCTCCATACAGCCGTGGCCAAACAAGGCTTATACTAGGCAAGGTATAAATCACTTAAACCTTCACTTGGTATATTAATGTGTGCTTGTACATATTTATATAAATTGTGCCGTGAGTGAACAAGGTATTTAAGCTCTTATTTTGACCTTAGGTGATTAAGGAATGGTTTAGTAAATTTTATAACTAATTAATTAGCATAATTGTCAAATTTAAGACATTATGTGGAAAATTGGTAAATAAGAAAATATATGGTAAGGGCCGAGATTTACAGCATTTTTGGGCATTTAGTGTAATTTATTTTATAAGCCAATGTTTGTAATAAGGCCATGTACTTTAGGCCATTTTATTTATGCATTTATAAGCTTTTAATTAAGTTTAGGTGCTAAATATGCATTACCGCATATTATTGGGGTTTTAGTGTAAATGAATTAAATTTGGGGGCTATATTAATTAAGCCGAAAATTGGAGGTTTAAATGACTTTATATAAAAATTATAAGATTATATAAAGTTTTGGGGTTAAATGGTAATTTCTGAAAAGATATGGGTATAAACCGTAATATATGGGGATTAATGGTCAAGGAAATATTAAGGTGGTCAACCTTGACCATATGGTAGGTTTTGACCAAATTAAATAAGTTAGATAACTTATTTAAGGTTTTATAATAAGATAAGTATTTAATTGTAACAATTTTATAACCTATGTGGTATATATGTTATTTCCGAAAGTTAAGGGTGTAAAATGGTATTATAAACACCCATGGGCTATTAGGAATTTTTAGGAATTTATTGGGTTGATTTTGGAATTAAGATAAACTATATGTATAATATATAGTTATTATGTCATTATGACACTTTGGAGAAATATATGTGGTGATATAGTAAATACCGAAAGTATATGGGTTAATAAGGTAATTATAACCCTTTGGTGAAATTTGGTGATTTTTAGAATTATATAAGAGTATTTATTAAGATATATGTATAATATATAGTTTTAAAGAATTATTAAACTATATGTTATAAATTGGGCCAAATGGCAATTATAGAACATATATGGTCTGTTCGGAATTTTACAAAATATAGCCATAGGTTACACCCTTTTTATAAGTTAGAAATGTTATATTAAATGGTATATATAACATGGTATAAATAATGGGGTGATTTTGTAAATAAAGGAAACTATGGTTTATGGAAAAGAATAAGGTTAATATATGTGCCTATGCGGCAATATATATGTTTTGTATAAAAACTATAAGTTATAAATTAAAGGGAATAAAAATATCATAATATATGATTAATATATGGTATAACATTACATAATGTTATGTAGGCAAAATAGAATTTAAATAAGTTCAAGGGCTGTACCAAAATATTAAAGGTTGGAAAATGAATTTTAGACTAAGGTCTATAATGTTATAAATGTTATAACAACTATATGGTTTAGATGGAATTAATAAAAGTAAGGATATTCACATTAAGTAATGTGACAAACTATAAATAAATAGGATTTATAAACTAAGGAATTTGTTAATTAAACCTTGGGAGTTGTAAAGATACAACCAAAAAGGTTACATAATATTAGGATAATAATCTTAATAAAAGTTGTATAATATAGTAAACTAAATGGAATAATCATCTAATAAAAGATGATAAAAATGTAACATATAATATAAGAGTTTATAACTCATGGAACTTACCTATGTGGTAAATATATACATATACAAGAAAAATGTATATAAGGATGAATATATATTAGGGTTAGAAACCATGTATTATAATGGATGGTGAAAGAACAAAACCTTGGGAAAATAAATACTAAGGTGAAGTGTATGATATGATTAGGAATTATACATGCAATAGAGAAACAAACTATGTGATATACAAGAGTATATTAAGTTACATGCGATAACAAGGTTCAACATTAAGTATGTTATTATACGAGACAAGACTACGCATGTAATATAACGTTTTTCCAATCCCGAGTTAAGCCGAAAACCCGACAAACGTTGACAGTTAATAACGGGGGATTAACCGGGAGGTAATAGCGACGGTACGGGGTACCGTAGAATTAAGTTGTTATACGGGATTCTAATCAGTAGCGTTATGTTTGTTAGACCGTTAGAGACGACACGAGGAGCATCGGAACTAGCTGAATCATACTCCACCGTAATACTTTCAGGGTGAACGGTATGTTATTTATGTGGCTTGATTGTCTCTCAGGATTTCCTCAGTTCAGACATTGTGTGAAAATCTGTGATAAGATTGAATGTCTGCTTGTGTGAATTAATATGCTTGAGTTGTGTATTAATGCTGCTTTATTATTACTATTGTACGATAACAGTACCGTTCGTATATATGAACATATTATAAAACGAACTAGCGGCAATGATGCTATCTTATATGTGTAATATAAGGAACGTAAATAAAAACATTGTAGCATTAGGATAATAAAATATATACATATATATTATCTGAGACTTATATACGGAGCATTGGCCTCTTTAACGCCGCTCTCGTATCTAGCACTGGATCCCGAGTCGACATACTCAGGATTGGACTACGACCTTAGTCTGCTGTGTTAGAAAAAAAATAGTAAAGCGATGCGATGGTATAGATAAGTTTATCAAGAGGATGTGGCTCTTGCTGTGAACTGTGATCCATTAACGATACTAGGATACCATGTGGTAACCGTAAGTATCAGGAAAAATTTCCAACGAACTACAGATTGTTCGTAGGTCGGAGACTCTACCGCTGGAGTGGCTACTACCGTGGGTGACCCGCCATAAGAGATGGGTAACTTAGAGACACGTCGTTCTAACGAGACGTTGTCATTAGACATGACTGAACAATTACGAACTACTATACTAGCTCGTACATTCGCGAACATTATTTGGGCTTGTACGCCAAAGACGGGTAATTATACTTATTTATAACTCTCGTTGTTTCGCCGTGTTGCTCAGTGGTTATGCTTTGTAATTATGTGTGGTATGTTGGTGGATTTGTTTGAACGAGCCATTGTGCTCATATTGTGTGTTGTTAACTGGTTGTGTCGAGTCGCTGTACTCATATAAGCATTGTAACGCTTTCAGTGGTTTATTACGATGCGATGTGTGAAGCCAGGGGCTTGTTTGTCATTTGAGTTTACTGCAATATATATTGTTGCTTTACAGTTTTAACATTAAACTACTTGCATGAAAATGAATTGCATGCTCTCGACCAATTAACTGAGGGTCCGAGGGGGCATGACAGTCATGTAGTAACATACTCAGCAGGGGCTAATTCCATACAACAAACAACCATTTTTGCAGGTATGCAGCTTCCGGTGTCGGCAAAGAGAGGGACACACTGGGTAGTTTAATTAAAGTTGTTTTAAATATGCACTGTTGCATTTTGATACGAACTTAGAAAAGTGTATAGGATTGGGATACTTAGAATGCTCACTGTGAATGTATTTTATATTGGTTTGGGAAGGTTAGATCTATCTCTTGTTGTCACTGTGGGAAATTGTTTTGTATTTAAGAATATATCAGTAAGCACGTTATTACTCGTATGGGCGAGTAAGAACGGTGACACCAGTAGTTCAATTGTTGAGATTACCGCTGCGATTATAATATTAAGTAAGATGATTAGGAGCCGATTAGAGTAGGGGTGTTACAAAAGTGGTATCAGAGCGGAGTACCGCTCTGATGACAAGAGATAGTAGGATTTATACAGTGAGCATAGGTTTTGGGAATACGGGAAACGTTGTGAGGTTACGTGACCTTGCGGGGTTGATGCAATGCTTAAAGCTTGCACACCATAGCCGTAGAGGCACTTCAATATTAAACGACCGAGACTACGGTATTAGACCGAGTAAAGGTCTAACCCATCCTCTTGACTTATGTCAGGGAGAGGTCTGGGTAACGGTACTAAGGAAGAACACGGAGCAGCGGAAGGTGGTGAGGGTCCAGCAACCCCAAGTAACGCAAAGACTATATGAAACACTCGCACTTGATGGGAGAGCATCCCAGGGAAACTTGCAATGGTACCCCACCCGCCGCAGCCCGTACCTCGAGTACTACCTGGTAACACAAGAAATGAGAAGCGCCACGGAGATAACTCTCCTGATCGGGAAGACCAGATGTGGATGCTATGAGAACTACATTAAATGTAGAGAATAAGACTTATTGTTTTGGTGTAATGTTTGGGACCGAAGGTCCTGGTAATGACGTAATGTCTACCATATGAGTGTGAGATGAATATTAAACCGAGGTTGAGGAGATAATTCCCGTAGGACTAATGGGGTTTGCTTGCCATAAGCAAAGCAACCCTGTCCTACATCCAGGAAAGCACTGATTAGTGCGCTTGGGGGAAAGAAAGTGGAAATGACGAGTAATGATTAGTTTACGATATATGTAACTGACGGAATGGATGACCTTATAGAAGTCTCACCCGAAGCGAGTAACTCTATCCATGCAATACTGAAGGTTCAAAATGGCCTGATGTGTATGAGGAGAGATTATGAGAGCTGTAGAAACAAGAACTCGCTAAGTTGCTATCATGCAACGCCTCGAGAGGAGAGTAAGACCTTACGACCATGGTAAACTTGTGGGAACGAGTGCGGAGTGAGACTGTATTAATTTGAATAAGAACATTTGACTGGAACAGGAACCCGATTAGGGAATAACACTGCACTGACACACCGTACCGGTGGCACAGTCTACATGGCGCACTTGCCACTGCAAGTGCCACATTAACCAAAGCATTAAATCAACCAGCCTTGCGCACTTGCTACAGCAAGTGCAGCGACGGTAAACTAACCCTAAAGGACGTAGTGGTCCAGGCGGTTACCAATAAATAGTAAACCTTATGTGCGTCCATAATGCAATAAGGCAGGACAGAGCCTTCTTAAGGGCAGGGGTACGAAACCCTTGGGTTGGAGGTCAATAAAACCTCGGGAAGACCTAGCCGGTCTGACCATTAAACCTGAAAATAATACACCATTGAGTAGAATATTAACAGGGGAGTAAATGAGAATAACGATAATTAGTGCCTACAAGCCTAACCCCAGTGCCGGTATGGACATTAAACGTCAATCATTACCGGTGGGGAGCGACGGGTCTTCAGGACC
Organism: Limonium bicolor; assembly: GCA_023374045.1. Lineage (NCBI taxonomy): Eukaryota > Viridiplantae > Streptophyta > Magnoliopsida > Caryophyllales > Plumbaginaceae > Limonium > Limonium bicolor. The sequence continues at coordinate 334,300,047 of CM041778.1, forward strand.
AGCATATCCATATTTAGAGAGTGCGCGACACTCGTGGTTAAACCACTACCATTGAACATTGCCAGAGGGCAAGAAGTGAGCTATACGAGTCAGGACTTAAAAAAAATAATAATTAATAGGCAGATGTGAACGTGCAATAAAAGGGCCGATGTTATGCCCGCACCACACACACCGGAGGTGTTGTTGATCCATTATGCTGCTAGACTCCCGTATGGAGGGCAGTGGACATAAACTAAAAAGTGAAAATTGCTTGATGACGGAAGATACCGTTACCTCGAAGAGGATGGAGGAAATATGAGTTGAATAAGAGTAAGGATTACACAATGAAGAACAATGATTGGCGGAAACCATTAAGTTATGGGTATCCAATTGTAACCTTAGAAGAAAGTATTAGAACCAACTAGGAATAAATTAAATAACAAGACCAATAATCATCTAGCTATCAGAATAAGTACTGAGCCTGAATATCGTATGGCATAGGCCTACGGAAGGATACCCTTAGTACCACCAAAAATGACCCAAAACTAGGAGAACAAAGGTGATGAATCACAAATACTGATTAATATCAGGCTAAAGAGGGACTACCATAAGGTAAGGGAAACACGAGGTGTCAACCTTTATCATGGAGTCCAGACTACACCTGAGGGTGTAACCCAATGGATTGGGTGGAGTTCTAGAACTGAAAACTCATATCTGAAGGCGTTAACAGCCTAGGAGTGAATGGGAGAGATAATAAGTACTGATCCCCACTCACAGATACCAGACGGCGAGCATGTGGAAACCAGAATTAGGGCGATAAGTCGCAAACACCTATCTTAGTGAAGGTAAAGGAATTACACATTAATCAAGGAAACCATAGAACCTAATATTAGGGTCATTCTGACATCCAAGGTTAAGAATTGGCAGCATAGTTACTTAAACATAAATTACCAGGACTAAGAGTACGGTAACCACCGGGTACAAACGCTACGAGTGCACTAAACGAGACATGGGACAACCGCATTCCTAGGAGCTTGTGGGCCTGACAAAACTCACATTAAGTTAGTTGGGTAAGTAGTAATGTATCAGTATGGTACCCCATGTATGTAAATGAGTAGTGTAAGGACCCAGGAGGTAATCAACTCTGTGTCTAAGTTAGCGAATGGAACCCCGACTAGGTAAACCATGTATTGACGAGAGAGATCTCAGTCAAACTAACAAGGTTAGGAAAAAATTAGGGATTGCTTGATAATAAAAGGACATAGGGTCGCAACTCCGCAATGGAGGAGTTAGAACACAAGTTTTGGAGATTTTAGTAAACGAGGAAACCAAGGCCAATTTAATGGTAACGGCAAACTGAACTCATGAATGAGAAGAGGGATTGTGGTATCTAAGGAAGTTATATTAGAGAAACATTTGCGATAATAGATGCTACCCAAAAAGGGGGCACAGAGAAAGTTATACCACGCGTTGAGGGCGCTGCGATGATGTCGCATTAAATAATAAGAACCACATGCTCAAGCCATAAAACGTTAGTATGTTAGTACCAATTAGGGTTGAACGGAAAATGAATACCAAGCTAAAACCCACAGTCGTATTGTATGTTTACAACAGACGAAGGGCAAAAGTGAGCATTACAAGAGATACTCTAAGTTGGAGATTAGATACTCCATGCAAACCGCAATGGCGGATAACCGTCCAAACAAGCGACCATAATAACTGTTAACCGAATTATGCTGGTGAGAATCAGAAGGTGGAAGATCATATAAACAAATGGATTCCCTTAATCGAGAAGAGGGATGAACCATATATGTGGATACTAAAATACTAACACACTAGGGATACAAGTTCACACTAGTAAAAGCGGACCTACAAGGTACCCAAAGAACGAACTCAGTCCAGAGGGAAATAACTTGGAGTCATGAGGCGCCAGTTAGATGCGCATATGAGACTCGTCTTGATATTTTAGAGACAACTATTGCAAGCACTAGGTGCTAGAGCACAGCTCGACAACCCTTGTACCGAAGGTTAGTTCGGTAGGGTGGCATGAACTCATGGGAATATACCATGAGCATGTATAGGATTCAGGAGGACTGAATAGAATGGCTAGTTGAAATAATAAGCGTGTGTGACTAACGATACCACACAGCCAAATAAATTACTCCATTCCCATAATTATGGAAGACCGTGTAGAAAACACCGTCACATGGAGTTGAAACCGACATGAAACTACTACCTAAAAGGGGGTAAACTAACCATAAAGTAGTTGGGCATACTGCTTGCGGAGCGAGTGGGCCCATATTGCTTAGGTTTGACGTACCTAGCGGGTTTGGGGAAACAAATGATGTGTTTACACCTCCCGATCAAACCGTATATGAATATACACACACCTAACCGAGATAGGCGGTATAGCCTGAGGGGCTAAAGCCCGACCCTATAAAAAAAGGGGTAATGAAATATGTAGCATATTATTTCTTGAATAATTCCACTGGAATGGAACATCTTGAACTTATTAGATTACATGGGCGTCATCATTTTTAAGGGGGGTAGAGCGATTTCGCACGCTTAAAAATATACCGTACGTAGGAGTACGTAGCGCATGGTACACATGCTGCAAACTATTAGTGTACGTAGAGTACAAGTATTATGACTGTGTTATATTACTTGAGGTAATATTATGATGTAATGTATTATATATAATATATTATATATTTTAGTTCGTTGTTGTGGCGAATAGGAAAGGGAGAACAGATAGAGTGTTCTTATTCTATTTCCGATTATTTATGCAAACGTTGCGAACATTAAACACATAAACGCCTAACTTGTTAGCTCCGGTTGAGAGTTCAAGTAGGTCTATCTGGTAGCTTCGGTGGGAGATGTCAATAGAAGGAGTAGAAAGCTCCATACTATATGATTTGTGACTCGGTATGAAGCCGATTATTGGAATGCGATGAGTGAGTCGGCATGAGACCGATGTGTAACCTAGTGGAGGTAAAACCTCTAGGAATTGTATGAATAATTATAAGTCGAGTGAACTTGGTACATGGTTAGGATACATGATCCTATATGCCAATGACTAGATTAATTACACTAGTTGACTTGTGTATCTATGGGACACAAGGTGGAAAATATCAAGAGGAAACAAGATTAAAAGTGAATAAACAATTGATTGATTGAAATTGACGTGGGAAGTTGAACTTGATCCTGGTCCGATCAAGGGAAACCGAACACAAATTGAGGTGAGAGATAGTTCAACACTGACGCCGACCACGTCGGGGTTGAATGACTCTCGAAACTTCCTACAAGTGGACAGATAATGAATAAATTGGAATTTAGGGCGTCACTCGAAGAGCCGTGGACCGTGGAGTCCTTTGTCATTAGACCGGTGTGTCGGCGAGTGACATTTAGGGCGTCACTCGAAGAGCCGTGGACCGTGGAGTCCTTCGTCATTAGACCGGAGTGTCTGCAAGTGACATCACCCAAAGAGCCGTGGACCGTAGAGCCCTTTGTCATTAGACCGGTGTGTCTGCGGGTGATTAAGGAAATAAGGTGATACTGTCCGAGGAGCCGTGGACCGCAGTGTCCTTCGTTACTAAACCGGTGTGTCCACGGATGGTTGACGTTGGTTAGCATGGGGTTGGGGATCGTCAAGTCCTGGTCTTTATGACTGCTTCCCTGTGATTTGCCATCGTTAAATATATGCATACACATACACGCGGAGTGATGTAGAGGTATCCTCGCGAGATACTGGCATATGAATAGGGGTGCGTGGAGTACCCCTTTGGAGACACCTTTGAGTACTTCTTGTTGGTTTTGCACCTTGTCTAGTGCTGTGTATGATTGAGTTTTGCACCTTGTCTAGTGCTGTGTATGATTGAGTTTTGCACCTTGTCTAGTGCTGTGTATGAATGAGCGTTGCACCTTGTCTAGTGCTGTGTATGAATGAGCTTTGCACCTTGTTTAGTGCTATTTATGAATGAATGTGTCATGATTATTGACTATATGGAATGAGATTATTGCTGTATCAAATGTGATACATATAGACTGGATCTGAACGTAGTGGAATGTACTCCCTAGTGATGATCTGTCTGTGATTACTTAGTGGAACTTGATTCCTTTGGTGAACTGTAGATGGGTAAGGACTTCGGGACGAAGTCTTTTTAAGGGGTTAGACTGAAATACCCCAAACTAATAAAATATGGATTAAATATTTAATCACATTGATTAAGGCCTAAACATGCCTTAAAAGTCAACTGAGAACAACAATGGTCAACACAAAGCAAGAGGTTGCACCCTTTGACTGTTTAGGGTAAATAAATACCCAAATGAACTTCTTAGGACCTAAGATTTTGTCCTAAGCTTATTAACACATTACTAAACATGTTACAAGTGTTGGACAACACTCCAACACAAAGAACAGGCATTTGCATGCTTCAAGGTCAAGTAGGGCAAAAATGTGCTCTAAGAATACCTTAAAGGTCTAATGACCTCTAAATGATATAAAATTGGATACCATGATCAAATATCATGTAAGGAACACAACAAAACTGTTTTCAAAGAAAACAGAGCTCAGAAACACCCTATGACTCAAAATGTGCACTAAAATTCCTTAAAGCACGTTTTTTTGTCTATGAGCTCTAAGATAATGATTTTTGTCACTGTAAAGACTATAATAAGTTCTTTATAACATTAATGTGACATGATAGACTATATTATAAAGTCTAAATCAAAGTTTAAAAATAAAATCAAAAATTGGCAATTTAGTATGAGTAGTACCCAAAAATAACACCTAATAACTTAACTTAACTTAAACCATGGTCAAAGCTCACTCATTGCCTTGAACAAGGGCTGCCGATTTCATACAGCTGCCATGCCCACTCATTTGTCAATCTTCAATCAATTATACAGCTAATTAGGTGGGCCATCAAGTTACTATTTGATAAAGTAACAATAATGTCATTAAAAGCATATTTGCTTACCTTCTCCATTTATCTTGCTTCCCAGCCGACACCAGCTGCTCCATCCTCTCCATTCGCTTCTCTAAAACCGTGGCTAACTCACCAAGAACAGAGAAGAACACCTTGCTACCTAGGTAAGCTTAATTAGTCATTTTATGTTCATTTTCTTCACCATTCCTTCCTCTTTCCATGGAGCTAAGCATCAACCATTTCCATCAATGTTCTTAGGTTGTTTTGGAGGTTAAATGGAGGGTGTATCTCGGCATTAACAAGGGAAGAAGGTGGAGAAAGCTAATCTTGTTCTTAAGGTATAAAAATGTGCTTTAAGCACATATCTTTTGATTCCCTTCAAATTCGGCTGTGAAACTTTGTTTCTAAGCTTATAATCTTCATCTTAACATACTTATTCAGTTGGTACATCAAGAGCTTCGAGGTATAACCAGATCCAAGCCAAAAACACCATTTTAGGCATTTTAAACAAGGTAAAGATTAGATATCTTCTAATCTGGGTTATACCAGTTTAGAGCTTGGTTTAGTAGCTCTTTTGACACCCTTTACCCTCTGTAAATTTAGGCTGAAGAGCACTTGTTCTTGCCTTGGTATTCAAAGGTAAATTTTACCTTGAAATTGACATTAAACACTCTTATGGTTAGATCTTGCTTGGAGACTAACCATGCCTCAATTGCTGTTTGAAAACATGTAAACTAAGCTGTGGAAAATAAATCTCCATACAGCCGTGGCCAAATAAGGCTTATACTAGGCAAAAACAAGGTATAAATCACTTAAACCTTCACTTGGTATATTAATGTGTGCTTGTACATATTTATATAAATTGTGCCGTGAGTGAACAAGGTATTTAAGGTCTTATTTTGACCTTAGGTGATTAAGGAATGGTTTAGTAAATTTTATAACTAATTAATTAGCATAATTGTCAAATTTAAGACATTATGTGGAAAATTGGTAAATAAAGAAAATATATGGTAAGGGCCGAGAGTTTACAGCATTTTTTGGGCATTTATGTGTAATTTATTTTATAAGCCAATGTTTGTAATAAGGCCATGTACTTTAGGCCATTTTATTTATGCATTTATAAGATTTTAATTAAGTTTAGGTGCTAAATATGCATTACCGCATATTATTGGGGTTTTAGTGTAAATGAATTAAATTTGGGGGCTATATATTAATTAAGCCAAAAATTGGAGGTTTAAATGACTTTATATAAAAATTATAAGATTATAAAGTTTTGGGGTTAAATGGTAATTTCTGAAAAGATATGGGTATAAACCGTAATATATGGGGATTAATGGTCAAGGAAATATTAAGGTGGTCAACCTTGACCATATGGTAGGTTTTGACCAAATTAAATAAGTTAGATAACTTATTTAAGATTTTATAATAAGATAAGTATTTAATTGTAACAATTTATAACCTATGTGGTATATATGTTATTTCCGAAAGTTAAGGGTGTAAAATGGTATTATAAACACCCATGGGCTATTAGGAATTTTTAGGAATTATTGGGTTGATTTTGGAATTAAGATAAACTATATATGTAATATATAGTTATTATGTCATTATGACACTTTGGAGAAAATATGTGGTGATATAGTAAATACCGAAAGTATATGGGTTAATAAGGTAATTATAACCCTTTGGTGAAATTTGGTGATTTTTAGAATTATATAAGAGTATTTATTAAGATATATGTATAATATATAGTTTTAAAGAATTATTAAACTATATGTTATAAATTGGGCCAAATGGCAATTATAGAACATATATGGGTCTGTTCGGAATTTTACAAAATATAGCCATAGGTTACACCCTTTTTATAAGTTAGAAATGTTATAAAATGGTATATATATAACATGGTATAAATAATGGGGTGATTTTGTAAATAAAGGAAACTATGGTTTATGGAAAAGAATAAGGTTAATATATGTGCCTATGCGGCATATAATAGTTTTGTAAAAACTATAAGTTATAAATTAAAGGGAATAAAAATATCATAATATATGATATTAATATATGGTATAACATTACATAATGTTATGTAGGCAAAATAGAATTTAAATAAGTTCAAGGGCTGTACCGAAATATTAAAGGTTGGAAAATGAATTTTAGACTAAGGTCTATAATGTTATAAATGTTATAACAACTATATGGTTTAGATGGAATTAATAAAAGTAAGGATATTCACATTAAGTAATGTGACAAACTATAAATAAATAGGATTTATAAACTAAGGAATTTGTTAATTAAACCTTGGGAGTTGTAAAGATACAACCTAAAAGGTTACATAATATTAGGATAATAATCTTAATAAAAGTTGTATAATATAGTACAACTAAAGGGAAAATCATTAATAAAAGATGATAAAAATGTAACATATAATATAAGAGTTTATAACTCATGGAACTTACCTATGTGGTAAATATATACATATACAAGAAAAATGATATAAGGATGAATATATATTAGGGTTAGAAACCATGTATTATAATGGATGGTGAAAGAACAAAACCTTGGGAAAATAAATACTAAGGTGAAGTGTATGATATGATTAGAATTATACATGCAATATAGAAACAAACTATGTGATATACAAGAGTATATTAAGTTACATGCGATAACAAGGTTCAACATTAAGTATGTTATTATACGAGACAAGACTACGCATGTAATATAACGTTTTTCCAATCCCGAGTTAAGCCGAAAACCCGACAAACGTTGACAGTTAATAACGGGGGATTAACCGGGAGGTAATAGCGACGGTACGGGGTACCGTAGAATTAAGTTGTTATACGGGATTCTAATCAGTAGCGTTATGTATTGTTAGACTGTTAGAGACGACACGAGGAGCATCGGATCTAGCTGAATCATACTCCACCGTAATACTTTCAGGGTGAACGGTATGTTATTTATGTGGCTTGATTGTCTCTGAGGATTTCCTCAGTTCAGACATTGTGTGAAAATCTGTGATAAGATTGAATGTCTGCTTGTGTGAATTAATATGCTTGAGTTGTGTATTAATGCTGCTTTATTATTACTGTACGATAACAGTACCGTTCGTATATATGAACATATTATAAACGAACTAGCGGCAATGATGCTATCTTATATGTGTAATATAAGGAACGTAAATAAAAACATTGTAGCATTAGGATAATAAGATATATACATATATATTGTCTGAGACTTATATACGGAGCATTGGCCTCTTTAACGCCGCTCTCGTATCTAGCACTGGATCCCGAGTCGACATACTCAGGATTGGACTACGACCTTAGTCTGCTGTTTTAGAAAAAAAATAGTAAAGCGATGCGATGATATAGATAAGTTTATCAAGAGGATGTGGCTCTTGCTGTGAACTGTGATCCATTAACGATACTAGGATACCGTGTGGTAACCGTAAGTATCAGGATAAATTTCCAATGAACTACAGATTGTTCGTAGTCGGAGACTCTACCGCTGGAGTGGCTACTGCCGTGGGTGACCCGCCATAAGAGATGGGTAACTTAGAGACACGTCGTTCAAACGAGACGTTGTCATTAGACATGACTGAACAATTACGAACGACTATACTAGCTCGTACATTAGGCGAACATTATTTGGGCTTGTACGCCAAAGACGGGTAATTATACTTGTTTATAACTCTCGTTGTTTCGCCTTGTTGCTCAGTGGTTATGCTTTGTAATTATGTGTGGTATGTTGGTGGATTTGTTTGAACGAGCCATTGTGCTCATATTGTGTGTTGTTAACTGGTTGTGTCGAGTCGTTGTACTCATGTGTAGATTATGGTGGATTGTTTGGTCGAGTGAGTCGCCGAACTCAACTATGAACTATCATATGTTTGATGGAATGGAGTCTCTGTACTCATATAAGCGTTGTAACGCTTTCAGTGGTTTATTACGATGCGATGTGTGAAGCCAGGGGCTTGTTTGTCATTTGAGTTTACTGCAATATATATTGTTGCTTTGCAGTTTTAACATTAAACTACTTGCATGAAAATGAATTGCATGCTCTCGGCCAATTAACTGAGGGTCCGAGGGGGCATGACAGTCATGTAGTAACATACTCAGCAGGGGCTGATTCCATACCACAAACAACCATTTTTGCAGGTATGCAGCTTCCGGTGTCGGCAAAGAGAGGGACACTGGGTAGTTTAATTAAAGTTGTTTTAAATATGCACTGTTGCATTTTGATACGAACTTAGAAAGTGTATAGGATTGGGATACTTAGAATGCTCACTGTGAATGATTTTATATTGGTTTGGGAAGGTTAGATCTATCTCTGTTGTCACTGTGGGAAATTGTTCGTATTTAAGAATATATCAGTAAGCACGTATTACTCGTATGGGCGAGTAAGAACGGTGACACCAGTAGTTCAATTGTTGAGATTACCGCTGTGCGATTATAATGTTAAGTAAGATGATTAGGAGCCGATTAGAGTGGGTGTTACAAAAGTGGTATCAGAGTGGAGTACCGCTCTGATGACAAGAGATAGTAGGATTTATACAGTGAGCATAGGTTTTGGGAATACGGGAAACGTTGTGAGGTTACGTGACCTTGTGGGGTTGATGCAATGCTTAAAGCTTGCACACCATAGCCGTAGAGGCACTTCAATATTAAACGACCGAGACTACGGTATTAGACCAAGTAAAGGTCTAACCCGTCCTCTTGACTTATGTCAGGGAGAGGTCTGGGTAACGGTACTAAGGAAGAACACGGTGCAGCGGAAGGTGGTGAGGGTCCAGCAACCCCAAGTAACGCGAAGACTGTATGAAACACTTGCACTTGATGGGAGAGCATCCCGGGGAAACTTGCAATGGTACCCCACCCGCCGCAGCCCATACCTCGAGTACTACCTGGTAACACAAGAAATGAGAAGCGCCACGGAGATAACTCTCCTGATCGGGAAGACCCGATGTGGATGCTATGAGAACTACGTTAAATGTAGAGAATAAGACTTAGTGTTTTGGTGTAATGTTTGGGACGGAGGTCCTGGTAATGACGTAATGTCTACCATATGAGTGTGAGATGAATATAAACCGAGTTGAGGAGATAATTCCCGTAGGACTAATGGGGTTTGCTTGCCATAAGCAAAGCAACCCTGTCCTACATCTAGGAAAGCACCAATTAGTGCGCTTGGGGGAAAGAAAGTGGAAATGACGAGTAATGATTAGTTTACGATATATGTAACTGACGGAATGGATGACCTTATAGAAGTCTCACCCGAAGCGAGTAACTCTATCCATGCAATACTGAAGGTTCAAAATGGCCTGATGTGTATGAGGAGAGATTATAAGAGCTGTAGAAACAAGAACTCGCTAAGTTGCTATCATGCAACGCCTCGAGAGGAGAGTAAGACCTTACGACCATGGTAAACTTGTGGGAACGAGTGCGGAGTGAGACTGTATTAATTTGAATAAGAACATTTGACTGGAACAGGAACCCGATTAGGGAATAACACTGCACTGACACACTGTACCGGTGGCTCAGTCTGCATGGCGAACTTGCCACTGCAAGTGCCACATTAACCAAAGCATTAAAATTCAACCTGCCTTGCGCACTTGCTACAGCAAGTGCAGCGATGGTAAACTAACCCTAAAGGACGTAGTGGTCCAGGCGGTTACCAATAAACAGTAAACCTTATGTGCGTCTGTAATGCAATAAGGCAGGACAGAGCCTTATTAAGGGCAGGGGTATGAAACACTTGGGTTGGAGGTCAATAAAACCTCGGGAAGACCTAGCCGGTCTGACCATTAAACCTGAAAATAATACACCATTGAGTAGAATATTAACAGGGGAGTAAATGAGAATAACGATAATTAGTGCCTACAAGCCTAACACCAGTGCCGGTATGGACATTAAACGTCAATCATTACCGGTGGGGAGCGACGGGTCTTCAGGACCAGCATAACCATATTTAGAGAGTGCGCGACACTCGTGGTTAAACCACTACCATTGAACATTGCCAGAGGGCAAGAAGTGAGCTATACGAGTCAGGACTTAAAAAAAAAAATTAATAGGCAGATGTGAACGTGCAATAAAAGGGCCGATGTTATGCCCGCACCACACACACCGGAGGTGTTGTTGATCCATTATGCTGCTAGACTCCCGTAAGGAGGGCAGTGGATATAAACTAAAAAGTGAAAATTGCCTGATGACAGAAGATACCGTTACCTCGAAGAGGATGGAGGAAATATGAGTTGAATAAGAGTAAGAATTACACAATGAAGAGCAATGATTGGCGGAAACCATTAAGTTATGGGTATCCAATTGTAACCTTAGGAGAAAGTATTAGAACCAACTAGGAATAAATTAAATAACAAGACCAACAATCATCTAGCTATCAGAATAAGTACTGAGCCTATATATCGTATGGCATAGGCCTACGGAAGGATACCCTTAGTACCACCAAAAATGATCCAAAACTAGGAGAACAAAGGTGATGAATCACAAATACTGATTAATATCAGGCTAAAGAGGGACTACCATAAGGTAGGGGAAACACGAGGTGTCAACCTTTATCATGGAGTCCGGACTACACCTGAGGGTGTAACCCAATGGATTGGGTGGAGTTCTAGAACTGAAAACTCATATCTGAAGGCGTTAACAGCCTAGGAGTGAATGGGAGAGATAATAAGTACTGATCCCCACTCACAGATACCAGACGGCGAGCATGTGGAAACCAGAATTAGGGCGATAAGTCGCAAACACCTATCTTAGTGAAGGTAAAGGAATTACTGAAATACCCCAAATCTAATTAACATTATAAAACCATTATTTAATGGAATATAATCCAAATATAAATCATTTCACGTACGCATGCAAACCCATGCATGAGAACGTTACGTAAAAATAGTCGTTTCACCATAAACGCTAAAACGCCTTAGAAACATGTGATCAAGTATGACCTTGTATGACCTTCTAAAACTCACACCAAATGGTCATACACTCATTATATGAATATATAAACATATTCCCTAGGCTATATTCAGTCAAAAACGCAAAATGCTCGGGAGTGCTCATGCACGCCCCTTAAAGCACGAAAAGCCCGGAGGAGTGCCGAGGTGGCACGAACTCCTATAAAATTAATTCCTAGAGTCCCTAAGATCATTATTAACCATTCTAAAGAGAACCCACGAAGTGGTTTCTCAAAATTCAACAAAACCCACAGGAGGATTTCTTAGCGCTCTTTTTGCCCGGGAGTGTCCCGATGGCCCGTAAATTATGACATGGGTTGATGTAACCCCATATAACTCAATGTAACATCTTAATATATCATTATTTACTATAATAAGTTTTATAAACACTTGTAACTCATCAAGACAATTTATTTCCCAAACATTTCTTAGAGCACAAAAACACACCTTCGGGTGTCACTAAAACGCGTTCTACGCAATTACCTTGTAGTTTTTGACATGCCACGAATTAAGAATCTTAAATAGGGTTAAATTGACCCTCTAAATCAGTTGGAGGCAGTGTCAAACCAGGTGCTCTATAGGGCCGATTTTATGTCCAAAAACTAGTATAAAACTTGCATTAAAAATTTATAAAGGCATAAGACATGGTGACTCACCTTCCCATGTGCTATAATACTTAATGTCAAAGTATGTAGGTCTCATTTGACCACCAAGCGTCGAAATAATGCCATAGAACAAGGCCATGTGAGCTAGACAAAAACAAAATGCAAAAAGCAAAAAGTAGATTCTTATTCCACCTTTTTCATTTTAAACTTCAAGTGACCTTACTAGCTTGTCCTTAGCTCCTAAATTCCGATTGATGACCTCCATTTGGCCCTTGAAATCGTGCACCTACAAGGAAGAAGAAGACAAGTTACAAACATTGAAAATCAAAGGAATAAAGCATTACTTTTCTTACCTTGTCATTTAGCTCTATTTTCCCACCACCTTGCCTTGTCACACCACATGGCCGAAAACATGCACCTAACATGGGCATTTATTGAGCCAATAACCTATGTAATAAACTAAGGAAAAAAATAGTCATTTGACATTAAAAATTAACAAAACAAAAATCAATTCCAATTGTCTCTTAATCTTACGTGAGCTTTAGCTCATCCTTCCGTGCACACACTATGCGAGTTGAGAACTCCTCTCTCTTCTTCCTTCATCTTCTTCTTTGAAGCTATTCTTAAGTCCATTAATGGAGTTTTAACTTCTATCTTTATCTTTAAGGTAATTTCCTAGCATTTCTTGTCAAGCCTTGAAGCAAAACTCTTCCTAGCACACCATAGCATTTCGGCATCAACTAATGTTCCAAGAAGGTTGTCCAAACCAACATTAAACCAAGGAGCATCTCAAGGTTATCTTAAGGTAGTTTTAATGCTTGTAAATCCTTAAAGCACATTTTTATGTGTAACCAAATTCTACTTCTTCTAAGGCTCTTTTCTTCTTCATTTTCATGAAGGAAAACTTGTTCTTCATCCACCTTAAGTGAGCCGAATTTACAAGGAGAAAAAGCTTAAGGTAAATTCTTGGAAAAATACTTACAATCTACTTAAGATCTTTATTCAAGATCTAACTCCTAAACTCCTTCACCACTTGCATATAACCGAAGTGGAGCATCAAAATTTCCTTGGAGAAAGCTTGGAGATTCAAGAAGAGTTCAAGCACTTAACCACCTTTGTTAAGAAGTAAGTTTACTAAGCTAATATTTATGTTTTAAGCTTGGTTAAGCTTCTAAAAATTATACAAAAATTATGTACATCTCCTAGGTTAATTAAAACCGAAACTATATGGTATTATATGCCAAAAATATAATCTATAACATATATGGAAAATATTTACCTTAAGACACATTTTTGTGTCACAAAATTTATTTATGTTACATATCAATTCAAGCCGAAATGTCAAGGGCAAAAATACTTTATTTTGAGCTAAGAATCAATATAAGACATTACAATAACTATTACATGAGTTATATAACTCCTATGAATTTATGTATAATTATTTTGACATATAAATCCACTTTTATATACTATATGGTCACTATTAAATTATGGCCGAATGTTCCAAGTGTTAAGTAGATTTTTATGAGCTACTTATGTATATAAACTTATACTATAAAGTTTGGTGAGTTAAAAATATTTTATTAGTGCTTAAATGGCTAATTAATTAAGTTAAGTGGCTAAAATGTAATTTTTACAAAGTTTGGTGTATTTATTGTGGAAGTCGAGAGTTAAAGGTATGTTTGGTGTAATTATGATATAATATAAGGTTAGGAATTAAGTTTATGAATTTTAGATAATTTAAACAAGCTATAAAATAACATTTTATAAAGTTTTGGGCTATTATGTAATTTATAAAAGTTGTTATGAAAGTTTGGAAATTATTAGTGGGCGAATTCATAATTAAGAGAATCATTAAGTTCACTTTCGAAATTTTGAGGAATTAAATATTTAAACTATAGTTTAAAAGTTATTAAGTAACTATTATAAAGTTTTGGGGTGAAAGTGTAATTAATGGAAAGTACATGACCAAAGCCGAAATACTTTGGGTTAGTTTTGTAATTTAAGAATTTATATATATATATATTCGGCATTTGTGGAGAATTAAAATTAAAACTATAGTTTATAAGGCATTATGTAAAGATTATAAGATTTTGTGGTTAAATTGTAATTATAGAAAATATATATATGTAGGCCGAGAATTTAAGGGGCTAAATGGTAGTTTATGAAAAGTTATAATATTCCAAAAGAAATATACCAAAACATTAATGGTAGTTTTGGAATTTAATTAAATAAGGAATTAAAACTATATAACATAATGAGATTAGAATTTAAATATAAAGTTTATGAATTAATGTGGTTGTTTTGTAAATAACCGAAATATAAGGGTAAGAAGTTAGATTTAAACAAATATAGGTCCTATATGGATATTGGGAGGAATTAGAAGAAAGAATTTTGATTAAAGGAATTATGAAGATAAAACTATGACTTATATAGCTATAAGGAATTTAAAGGTAATCAATAAATATTATTTATGGTTAAAAGGAAAATAATAAAAACTATAAGAATTTTATGTCCATGTATGGCATATAAATATAGTTAAGAAATTATAAGTTGCTACGTCACCTAGACAATTAAAAATAAATAACAAATATAGTACATGAATAAATAAATACATATATGTACATTAAAGGATTTATAAATAAATCAAATGGAATAACAAATAAGTTATACATTAAATCATGAGGTAATTAAAAGAAATAAACCGCACATGAAATAACAAATACGAAATTTGTTGAATGATCCAATAAGACTATTATATAAGGGTAACATAAATTAACCCTCTCAATTAATCCTATTCTAGGACTTTGTTTGACCAGACGTTGACCGGGAATTAAACAAGTACAGTCTACGGTGAACGGTATGGGATTCTTGCAACCTGTTTTCTACCGGATTACACCGGCTTGTGTGCTATCTGTTGTTTGTAATAACGACCAAGATAATTAATGTAAAATGTTGTTTACTCTTGTGCACCGCTGTATTATTTCATGTGCTTGAATGATGCTAACTACAACGTGTATGTCCCACGCATACAAACACTACTATGCCAGTGGATTAAATACCTGCGCTTTATTATACTGAGAACTTGTACTCAAGTCTCTCACTAACTTCACTTTAAACAAACGTCATTATCCTAAACGTGATAACTGACAATACACATTGTGTTCTGGTTTAATGTCCTTGTATGACACCTAACAATTCTACACTACGAGAACGAGGAGCCCAGTTGGATCTGGCCATGCATGCTACGGGAGTTGTACCTGTCTCAGGTCGTCTCCTATTCAATTTACGTCGCGACGGGAGTTCTGGGTGCACTATGTCACTCACCGGCTGCGTACCGGAACAGTTCTAAAGTTCGGGGTGCACTATGTCACTCGCCGGCTGCGTACCGGAACAGTTCAAGTGGAGAGGAATACTTCATTCCTCTCGAGGGTTCGATTCCCACATCTTTTAAGTATAGAAATTAACTACGTTACCTTCTGGGGGACTACTTACCCAACCTTTCTTTATAACGAGGTCACTATACCTCCACTATATTGGCATACTCCTATACATCTGTCAGTCCCACTGTGTGGACCCGACAACTATCAAATGATTACAGTTCATCTAACTTGACCTTCTGAAGTCTTGTTTTATGTGATATTGTTGTCCTTGTATGGATACTTGTTATTATCATACTATGCTTGTTTACAGCTTTACAAAAATGAACTGCATGTATTCGACGAAGTAGTTGGTGTGGCCCGGTAGACGATGGGCTGCACGTTTTCCATACCAGCATTGTTTGCTGAGCCCCTTTGGGGGCACCCCCATTTTTCAGGTACCTGAAGTTGAGAAGATTACCACACCGAGTGTAGGTGGGGTAGATTCAAGCTATGGGAGTCTTCTACTAGTTATTTGTTTTACTTAATTATTGTACCTTTGAGTTTGATTCCTAGTATCTCGGATTGTATTCGTATTCAGACCGTGACTTTTGGAGATTGTATTTGGAGTTAGCCTTGTTGGTCACAAGGGTGGCCAACGGCATTGTAATACAGCCCGGTTGTTGTATTTATTTCCGCTGCAGTTTGTGTTTTATTTGGGAGTGATCGTCGTACAGGTTATTGGATTTCAGGTTGGGGTGTTACAATTACACATTAATCAAGGAAACCATAGAACCTAATATTAGGGCCATTCTGACATCCAAGGTTAAGAATTGGCAGCATAGTTACTTAAACATAAATTACCAGGACTAAGAGTACGGTAACCACCGGGTACGAATGCTACGAGTGCACTAAACGAGACATGGGATGACCGCACTCCTAGGAGCTTGTGGGCCTGACAAAACTCACATTAAGTTAGTTGGGTAAGTAGTAATGTAGCAGTATGGTACTCCATGTATGTAAACGAGTAGTGTAAGGACCCAGGAGGTAATCAACTCTGTGTCTAAGTCAGCGAATGGAACCCTGACTAGGTAAACCATGTATTGACGAGAGAGATCTCAGTCAAACTAACAAGGTTAGGAAAAAATCAGGGATAGCTTGATAATAAAAGGACATAGGGTCGCAACTCCGCAATGAAGGAGTTAGAACACAAGTTTTGGAGATTTTAGTAAACGAGGAAACCAAGGCCAATTTAATGGTAACGGCAAACTGAACTCATGAATGAGAAGATGGATTGACGTATCTAAGGAAGTTATATTAGAGAAACCTTTGCGATAATAGATGCTACCCAAAAAGGGGGCACAGAGAGAGTTATACCACGCGTTGAGGGCGCTGCGATGATGTCGCATTAAATAATAATAACCACATGCTCAAGCCATAAAACGTTAGTATGTTAGTACCAATTAGGGTTGAACGGAAAATGAATACGAATCTAAAACCCACAGTCGTATTGTATGTTTACAACAGACGAAGGGCAAAAGCGAGCATTACAAGAGATACTCTAAGCTGGAGATTAGATACTCCATGCAAACCGCAATGGCGGATAACCGTCCAAACAAGCGACCATTATAATAACTGTTAACCGAATTATGCTGGTGAGAATCAGAAGGTGGAAGATCAGATAAACAAATGGATTCCCTTAATCGAGATGATGGATGAACCATATATGTGGATACTAAAATACCAACACACGAGGGATACGAGTTCACACTAGCAAAAGCGGACCTACAAGGTACCCAAAGAACGAACTCAGTCCAGAGGGAAATAACTTGGAGTCATGAGGCGCGAGTTAGATGCGCATATCAGACTCGTCTTGATATTTTAGAGACAACTATTGCAAGCACTAGGTGCTAGAGCACAACTCGACAACCCTTGTACCAAAGGTTAGTTTGGTAGGGTGGCATGAACTCATGGGAATATACCATGAGCATGTATAGGATTCAGGAGGACTGAATAGAATGACTAGTTGAAATAATAAGAGTGTGTGACTAACGATACCACGCAGCCAAATAAATTACTCCATTCCCATAATTGGAAGACCGTGTAGAAAACACCGTCACATGGAGTTGAAACCGACATGAAACTACTACCTAAAAGGGGGTAAACTAACCATAAAGTGTTGGGCATAGTGCTTGCGGCGAGTGGGCCCATATTGGTTAGGTTTGACGTACCTAGCGGGTTTGGGGAAACAAATGATGTGTTTACACCTCCCGATCAAACCGTATATGAATATACACACACCTAACGAATGGCGGTAGCCTGAGGGCTAAAGCCCGACCCTATAAAAAAAAGGGGTAATAAATATGTCATATTAGTGCACGAATAATTCTTGGAATGTGAACATCTTGAACTTATTAGATTACGTGGGCGTCATCATTTTTAAGGGGGGTGAGCGATTTCACACGCTTAAAATATACCGTACGTAGCGCATGGTACACATGCTACAAACTATTAGTGTACGTAGAGTACAAGTATATGACTGTGTTATATTACTTTAGGTAATATTATGATGTATGTGTATGAAATATATATATATATATATATATATTATATATATATATATTGTTTGCATTGTTGTGGCGACTAGGAAAGGGAGAACAGATAGATGTTTATTCTATTTCCGATTATATTATGCAAACTGCGAACATTAAACACATAAACACCTAACTTGTTAGCTCCGGTTGAGAGTTCAAGTAGGTCTATCTGGTAGCTTCGGTGGGAGAAGTCAAATAGAAGGAGTAGAAAGCTCCATACTATATGATTTGTGACTCGGTATGAAACCGATTATTGGAATGCGATGAGTGAGTCGGCATGAGACCGATGTGTAACCTAGTGGAGGTAAAACCTCTAGGAATTGTATGAATAATTATAAGTCGAGTGAACTTGGTACATGGTTAGGATACATGATCCTATATGCCAATGACTAGATTAATTACACTAGTTGACTTGTGTATCTATGGGACACAAGGTGGCAAATATCAAGAGGAAACAAGATTAAAAGTGAATAAACAATTGATTGATTGAAATTGACATGGGAAGTTGAACTTGATCCTGGTCCGATCAAGGGAAACCGAACACAAATTGAGGTGAGAGATAGTTCAACACTGACGCCGACCACGTCGGGGTTGAATGACTCTCGAAACTTCCTACAAGTGGACACATATATGAATAGAAATTGGAATTTAGGGCGTCACTCGAAGAGCCGTGGACCGTGGAGTCCTTTGTCATTAGACCGGTGTGTCTGCGAGTAACATTTAGGGCGTCACTCGAAGAGCCGTGGACCGTGGAGTCCTTCGTCATTAGACCGGTGTGTCTGCAAGTGACATCACCCAAAGAGCCGTGGACCGCAGAGCCCTTTGTCATTAGACCGGTGTGTCTGCGGGTGATTAAGGAAATAAGGTGATACTGTCCGAGGAGCCGTGGACCGCAGTGTCCTTCGTTACTAAACCGGTGTGTCCACGGATGGTTGACGTTGGTTAGCATGGGGTTGGGGATCGTCAAGTCCTGGTCTTTATGACTGCTTCCCTGTGATTTGCCATCGTTAAATATATGCATACACATACACGCGGAGTGATGTAGAGGTATCCTCGCGAGATACTGGCATATGAATAGGGGTGCGTGGAGTACCCCTTTGGAGACACCTTTGAGTACTTCTTGTTGGTTTTGCACCTTGTCTAGTGCTGTGTATGATTGAGTTTTGCTCCTTGTCTAGTGCTGTGTATGATTGAGTTTTGCACCTTGTCTAGTGCTGTGTATGAATGAGCTTTGCACCTTGTCTAGTGCTGTGTATGAATGAGCTTTGCACCTTGTTTAGTGCTATTTATGAATGAATGTGTCATGATTATTGACTATATGGAATGAGATTATTGCTGTATCAAATGTGATACATATAGACTGGATCTGAACGTAGTGGAATGTACTCCCTAGTGATGATCTGTCTGTGATTACTTAGTGGAACTTGATTCCTTGGGTGAACTGTAGATGGGTAAGGACTTTGGGACGAAGTCTTTTTAAGGGGGTAGAGTGAAATACCCCAAACTAATAAAATATGGATTAAATATTTAATCACATTGATTAAGTCCTAAACATGCCTTAAAAGTCAACTGAGAACAGTAGTGGTCAACACAAAGCAAGAGGTTGCACCCTTTGACTGTTTAGAGTAAATAAATACCCAAATGAACTTCTTAGGACCTAATATTTTTCCTAAGCTTATTAACACATTACTAAACATGTTACAAGTGTTGGACAACACTCCAACACAAAGAACAGGCATTTGCATGCTTCAAGGTCAAGTAGGGCAAAAATGTGCTCTAAGAATACCTTAAAGGTCTAATGACCTCTAAATGATATAAAATTGGATACCATGATCAAATATCATGTAAGGAACACAACAAAACTGTTCTCAAAGAAAACAGAGCTCAGAAACACCCTACGACTCAAAATGTGCACTAAAATTCCTTAAAGCACAATTTTTTGTCTATGAGCTCTAAGATAATGACTTTTGTCACTGTAAAGACTATAATAAGTTCTTTATAACATTAATGTGACATGATAGACTATATTATAAAGTCTAAATCAAAGTTTAAAAATAAAATCAAAAATTGGCAATTTAGTATGAATAGTACCCAAAAATAACACCTAATAACTTAACTTAACTTAAACCATGGTCAAAGCTCACTCATTGCCTTGAACAAGGGCTGCCGATTTCATACAGCTGCCATGCCCACTCATTTGTCAATCTTCAATCAATTATACAGCTAATTAGGTGGGCCATCAAGTTACTATTTGATAAAGTAACAATAATGTCATTAAAAGCATATTTGCTTACCTTCTCCATTTCTCTTGCTTCCCAGCCGACACCAGCTGCTCCTCCTCTCCATTTGCTTCTCTAAAACCGTGGCTAACTCACCAAGAACAGAGAAGAACACCTTGCTACCTAGGTAAGCTTAATTAGTCATTTTATGTTCATTTTCTTCACATTCCTTCCCTCTCCATGGAGCGCGCAAAACCATTTTCCATCAATGTTCTTAGTTGTTTTTGTGTGTAATGAGTCTATGAGGGTGTATCTCGGCATGAAAGGGAAGAAGGTGGAGAAAGCTAACTTGTTCTTAAGGTATAAAAATGTGCTTTAAGCACGTATCTTTTGATTCCCTTCAAATTCGGCTGTGAAACTTTGTTTCTAAGCTTATAATCTTCATCTTAACATACTTATTCAGTTGGTACATCAAGAGCTTCGAGGTATAACCAGATCCAAGTCAAAAACACCATTTTAGGCATTTTAAACAAGGTAAAGATTAGCTATCTTCTAATCTGAGTTATACCAGTTTAGAGCTTGGTTTTAGTATCTCTTTTGACACCCTTTATCCTCTGTAAATTTAGGCCGAAGAGCACTTGTTCTTGCCTTGGTATTCAAAGGTAAATTTTACCTTGAAATTGACATTAAACACTTCTTATGGTTAGATCTTGCTTGGAGACTAACCATGCCTTAATTGCTGTTTGAAAACATGTAAACTAAGCTGTGGAAAATAAATCTCCATACAGCCGTGGCCAAACAAGGCTTATACTAGGCAAAAACAAGGTATAAATCACTTAAACCTTCACTTGGTATATTAATGTGTGCTTGTACATATTTATATAAATTGTGCCGTGAGTGAACAAGGTATTTAAGCTCTTATTTTGACCTTAGGTGATTAAGGAATGGTTTAGTAAATTTTATAACTAATTAATTAGCATAATTGTCAAATTTAAGACATTATGTGGAAAATTGGTAAATAAAAAATATATGGTAAGGGCCGAGAGTTTACAGCATTTTTTGGGCATTTATGTGTAATTTATTTTATAAGCCAATGTTTGTAATAAGGCCATGTACTTTAGGCCATTTTATTTATGCATTTATAAGCTTTTAATTAAGTTTAGGTGCTAAATATGCATTACCGCATATTATTGGGGTTTTAGTGTAAATGAATTAAATTTGGGGGCTATATATTAATTAAGCCGAAAATTGGAGGTCTAAATGACTTTATATAAAAATTATAAGATTATATAAAGTTTTGGGGTTAAATGGTAATTTCTGAAAAGATATGGGTATAAACCGTAATATATAGGGATTAATGGTCAAGGAAATATTAAGGTGGTCAACCTTGACCATATGGTAGGTTTTGACCAAATTAAATAAGTTAGATAACTTATTTAAGGTTTTATAATAAGATAAGTATTTAATTGTAACAATTTTATAACCTATGTGGTATATATGTTATTTCCGAAAGTTAAGGGTGTAAAATGGTATTATAAACACCCATGGGCTATTAGGAATTTTTAGGAATTTATTGGGTTGATTTTGGAATTAAGATAAACTATATATGTATAATATAGTTATTATGTCATTATGACACTTTGGAGAAATATATGTGTGATATAGTAAATACCGAATGTATGGGTTAATAAGGTAATTATAACCCTTTGGTGAAATTTGGTGATTTTTAGAATTATATAAGAGTATTTATTAAGATATATGTATAATATATAGTTTTAAAGAATTATTAAACTATATGTTATAAATTGGGCCAAATGGCAATTATAGAACATATGGGTCTGTTCGGAATTTTACAAAATATAGCCATAGGTTACACCCTTTTTATAAGTTAGAAATGTTATATTAAATGGTACATATATAACATGGTATAAATAATGGGGTGATTTTGTAAATAAAGGAAACTATGGTTTATGGAAAAGAATAAGGTTAATATATGTGCCTATGCGGCAATATATAATAGTTTTGTATAAAAACTATAAGTTATAAATTAAAGGGAATAAAAATATCATAATATATTATAAATATATGGTATAACATTACATAATGTTATGTAGGCAAAATAGAATTTAAATAAGTTCAAGGGCTGTACCGAAATATTAAAGGTTGGAAAATGAATTTTAGACTAAGGTCTATAATGTTATAAATGTTATAACAACTATATGGTTTAGATGGAATTAATAAAAGTAAGGATATTCATATTAACTAATGTGACAAACTATAAATAAATAGGATTTATAAACTAAGGAATTTGTTAATTAAACCTTGGGAGTTGTAAAGATACAACCTAAAAGGTTACATAATATTAGGATAATAATCTTAATAAAAGTTGTATAATATAGTACAACTAAAGGGAATAATCATCTAATAAAAGATGATAAAAATGTAACATATAATATAAGAGTTTATAACTCATGGAACTTACCTATGTGGTAAATATACATATACAAGAAAAATGTATATAAGGATGAATATATATTAGGGTTAGAAACCATGTATTATAATGGATGGTGAAAGAACAACCTTGGGAAAATAAATACTAAGGTGAAGTGTATGATATGATTAGGAATTATACATGCAATATAGAAACAAACTATGTGATATACAGGAGTATATTAAGTTACATGCGATAACAAGGTTCTACATTAAGTATGTTATTATACGAGACAAGACTACGCATGTAATATAACGTTTTTCCAATCCCGAGTTAAGCCGAAAACCCGACAAACGTTGACAGTTAATAACGGGGGATTAACCGGGAGGTAATAGCGACAGTACGGGGTACCGTAGAATTAAGTTGTTATACGGGATTCTAATGAGTAGCGTTATGTATTGTTAGACTGTTAGAGACGACACGAGGAGCATTGGATCTAGCTGAATCATACTCCACCGTAATATTTTTAGGGTGAACGGTATGTTATTTATGTGGCTTGATTGTCTCTGAGGATTTCCTTAGTTCAGACATTGTGTGAAAATCTGTGATAAGATTGAATGTCTGCTTGTGTGCATTAATATGCTTGAGTTGTGTATTAATGCTGCTTTATTATTACTGTTGTACGATAACAGTACCGTTCGTATATATGAACATATTATAAAACGAACTAGCAGCAATGATGCTATCTTATATGTGTAATATAAGGAACGTAAATAAAAACGTTGTAGCATTAGGATAATAAGATATATACATATATATTATCTGAGACTTATATACGGAGCATTGGCCTCTTTAACGCCGCTCTCGTATCTAGCACTGGATCCCGAGTCGACATACTCAGGATTGGACTACAACCTTAGTCCTGTGTTAGAAAAAAAATAGTAAAGCGATGCGATGGTATAGATAAGTTTATCAATAGGATGTGGCTCTTACTGTGAACTGTGATCCATTAACGATACTAGGATACCGTGTGGTAACCGTAAGTATCAGGATAAATTTCCAACGAACTACAGATTGTTCGTAGGTCGGAGACTCTACCGCTGGAGTGGCTACTGCCGTGGGTGACCCGCCATAAGAGATGGGTAACTTAGAGACACGTCGTTCTAGCGAGACGTTGTCATTAGACATGACTGAACAATTACGAACGACTATACTAGCTCGTACATTAGGCGAACATTATTTGGGCTTGTACGCCAAAGACGGGTAATTATACTTGTTTATAACTCTCGTTGTTTCGCCTTGTTGCTCAGTGGTTATGCTTTGTAATTATGTGTGGTATGTTGGTGGATTTGTTTGAACGAGCCATTGTACTCATATTGTGTGTTGTTAACTGGTTGTGTCGAGTCGTTGTACTCATGTGTAGATTATGGTGGATTGTTTGGTCGAGTGAGTCGCCGAACTCAACTATGAACTATCAAGTGTTTGTTGGAATGGAGTCTCTATACTCATATAAGCGTTGTAACGCTTTCAGTGGTTTATTACGATGTGATGTGTGAAGCCAGGGGCTTGTTTGTCATTTGAGTTTACTGCAATATATATTGTTGCTTTACAGTTTTAACATTAAACTACTTGCATGAAAATGAATTGCATGCTCTCGACCAATTAACTGAGGGTCCGAGGGGGCATGACAGTCATGTAGTAACATACTCAGCAGGGGCTGATTCCATACCACAAACAACCATTTTTGCAGGTATGCAGCTTCCGGTGTCGGCAAAGAGAGGGACGCGCTGGGTAGTTTAATTAAAGTTGTTTTAATATGCACTGTTGCATTTTGATACGAACTTAGAAACGTGTATAGGATTGGGATACTTAGAATGCTCACTGTGAATGTATTTTATATTGGTTTGGGAAGGTTAGATCTATCTCTTGTTGTCACTGTGGGAAATTGTTTCATATTTAAGAATATATCAGTAAGCACGTTATTACTCGTATGGGCGAGTAAGAACGGTGACACCAGTAGTTCAATTGTTGAGATTACCGCTGCGATTATAATGTTAAGTAAGATGATTGGAGCCGATTAGAGTAGGGGTGTTACAATAAAAACCGCCGAGAGTGCCCAGATACACTAGTCTGGGACTTAGGTTAAGTGTAATGTTCCGTACCACCCCATTAAACACCCCCGAGAGTTATAAGTCACCTTGGTCCGGGACTTGGGGTCGGTACAAAGTCCCGGACCAATGCCAATTTTCACCTGAGAGTTTTCCTATGTGCTGGTGCGGGAGTTAGGGCCCAGACAAGGTCCCGGACCGCACTAGAATTGAAATTTAAGTTTGTTTTTGAATCTAAACAAGGGGAAATGAATGAGGATGATGTTATATGATAAGCTAGGACTTGTTTAAGGGCATATAATGACTATTAAGAGGGTAATTAATGGTAAGCTTAAGAGTGAAAGTATACAACATAATTATGTGAAGTAATTAGCTAATCAGAAGTTAAATACGATAATTAACCAACATGACTAATTATGTATAGGAGCTGCATTTGGTGGTCAACGAACGCAACAAGGACCAAGGTATGGTTTTCTTGCAGTCTGTTTGCTACCGATTTACACCGGCTTGGATGTTTGTTTATTTTTTCTGGATGTTTATGACGTTGTAAGATTAAAGCATGAAATGAGTTTACATTTAATGTTTTATGTGGTGCGTATGTTCCGATACTGTCTAACCTCAAATACGTGCAAAATTAGGACCATGGATGGATAACTACGTGTTTATGCATGATTATTACAATATTAAATATATTTGTAAACTGGAAAAGCATGAAACCAATCTAATAACAAGATAGTTAAAATGACTAAGTGACCAATAGGGTCAAGGCCCGGCATACTTAGCGTTTATCGCTGCCTTTATGGCATTGTGCAAGTTGCTGATCATCGTCGAAGCCGAAATGCGGGACCTAGGTAGTTATGGTTTTGTTTTATTTACCGCACATGGAATTCAATTGTGTAACAATGTTAGACAGTGGATTGTATGATGGTATTATTGTAAATATTTGGGATTGGGTAGACGCTCACTTGTCGACGGTTATGGTCATGGACTTAGTATGATGTATAGGATTTATCTCGTTATCACAGTGGTTTAGTAGAGTTGTTTATTTCATTGTCGGATTTAGTTTCTACTTTGTTACTCGCATGGGCGAGTAATGGTAGGTGACACCTGTGAGCCTCGATTTTTAAACCCTACCCTATGTTGGTTAAGTTGATTAGGATCTAACAGCACTAGTACAAAAAAGGCCTATTTCGACACCCCTATTTCGGCGGTTGTTCTTACAACCGCCGAAATAGGGCCCTGAAAAATTTGTGTCTAAAAAAAAGACACCTATTTCGGCGGTTGTTAGCTAGGAACCACCGAAATAGGGTCAAAAGATACCTATTTCGGCGATTCCTAGCCAACAACCGCCGAAATAGGGTCGCTGAAAATTCCGTGTCTAAAACAATGACACCTATTTCGACGGTTGTTAGCTAGGAACTGCCGAAATAGGTCAATTTTCCTGTTCTATTTTCGCATTCCCGGTTATTTTTCGCCAATTTTTTGAATTCCCGCCCCTTCAAATTCTTTTTTTGGCCTTTCACTTCTCCCTCTCTCTTAATACTCTTCACGCACTGTAATTTCGCAACCCTCTCGCCTCCTCCTTCATTCTCTTCTTGTGTCTGCTCCTCGAATTGCTGAATCTTGCTCACCAGATTGAAGACAGAGTTGAAGTTGTTCATTCCAAAATCGGTAATATACTCAAACTTATATTTTTCTCTCGGGAAAACTAGGAACATACATGCTCACACTTTTTCATTCTCTGCGCCTCTATTCATTCTCTATGTCTTTCACGGTAATTTTTGTAACCCTAACTGGAGAGCAACAGCATGCTCTACGCCTCATGTCAATTTTGCAACCCTAACTGGCGAACAAGGAATCGAACATGCTCTGCGCCTCTATTCATTCTGCGCTCTCACGGTAATTTTTGCAACCCTAACTGCGCCTCTATTCATGCTCTGCGCCTCTATTCATTCTCTGCACCTGTAATCTCTTGAATCACGGTAATTTACAAGGCGAACAAGGAGCATACATGCTCTTGCCTCTTTTATTATCATCTTGTGCCTGTGCCTCATATGAATCACTGGAACTGCTGCATCTCGTGAGCGAGAGGTTGAAGACGGGGCAATAGTATCGATTTTTTTTAAAAAAATAGACCTATTTCGGTGGTTGTTAGCTAGGAACCGCCGAAATAGGTGTTTTTTTTAATAGACCTATTTCGGCGGTTATTAGCTAGGAACGCCGAAATAGGTGTGTTTTTTTGTTCTAAAACGCAACTATTTCGGCGGTTCTTAACTAACAACCGCCGAGATAGGGTCACACACCTATCTCGGCGCACCCCATTTCGGCGGCTCAAAACCGCCGAAATAGGCCCAAAACAACCGCCGAAATAGGCCTTATTTGTACTAGTGCGGGTTTTAGGTCCACTTTTAACCTAATTTTAATAACTATGCCATATAACATTAATTATTAAAACCTAAGCTAGCTCACTGGAACCTATTATGAGTCGCCACCTAATTTTTACCTAGATCAAATTAGGAAAGGAGAGTTTGGGTTCGGGGGCTTGGTATACAACTTATTTCGGGTTCAAATTACTTTCATTACCCCTAGAAGTCGTTTTTCCTCTACTTAGTTTAATTACGGCTTATTACGAGTGTTTTAACCTAAGTGCGTGACCTTCTGTTTTTTTGTGTTTTTTAGCGTTTTTGACAGAAAATGAACGTGAAAGTTGAAATTACCTAAACTAGGGTTTCGGAGGCAGAATTATGTTAAATTTTGTTTCCGTCCGTGACTTCGGACCTAATGTCCGTACCCACGGAACCTAGTTAATCTATGCGGAAATAAAAGTCGAATTAAACAGAAAACAAAAATTTGAAAAGTCCGGGGCCACGGACAGGATATCCGTGGGCCCGAACATTGTTTAGAGAAAACCTAAAATTTGAAAAATTTAAAATCCCGCCGCTGTCCGTGGCCACGGACAACCCGTCCGTGGTCCCGGACCATAGATCCGAGGTCCCAGACCACCCACAGACGGGGGTTTTCTAGTGGTTCCGACGGTGTTTTCAGCTAAAAAATTATGCACGCGTAGCCTGAGAGGTATACAATACGTTAGTAATTGAAATATTGCAGTTTGAAATCTAATTATGCACGAAACTTGACAAACAAGTAACTAGGCAGAAGCAAAAGCAATTAGTAATACAGAAGCCGAAAAGGGTTGGTTTGAGCCCGAAATTTAATAGAGAGTTAATAAGGTTGTGGGGAGTTAGAAAAGTAGAATTATAACCTGTTTTACTCTCGAATTCAAGATGATTCTTCACATTGGGATTCTTCGGAGGCTCTGATGATGCCAGTTTCGGATTGAGTTCTACCCGAGCTTCTGGTTGTTGATTGTTGTAACACCCCTACCGCTAATACTGTCATTACCGTCCAATCTCCTTAAACAATCTAGACTCACGCAGGATACTTACATACATGCAGTGGGTGATACAATGCCGTTAGCCACCCACGTGACTAACAAGGCTCCTACTACTACATACAGCATCGGTCTGATGGACCGGAATATCCGAGTACTACACACTTACAATACATACTCCAATTACCAAATCAAATACTAGAACTTCCCATTCATTACAATACTCCATAAGTTCAATACAATATAATACACCGAGTTTTACTAAGTTCCTTATACAAGTACAATACCTCTTTCAATTCCACCCATACTCATTAAGAGTCTAACCACTACCCATTCCTCACAAACTACTTACTTCCTAAGTACAAGAGGAGTGCCACTGAGTACACTTCTACATTCTGTTTCTAACTATCCAAGTGTAGCCACCGGTCTCTTACCTTGACCACATCCGCTTCGGGTACCTGCACACTAAAAATGTTCCCCCTAGGGGGTCAGCTTTCGCTGAATATGATAACCGCATACCCCACGTACTAGTGAGGGTACGCCGACCACTTGGTCGAATACATGCAGTTCATTTTATTCATACATACATGCATACATGCTTTCATACGTAATACTAAAATACTTTTACGCAAGGAATACATACACACACTTCAATAAATACATGGTAAACCATACAAGCTAGCAGATACATACTTACCTTCTTCCGAAATACACATTCACGATATATGCACAATACATACTCATTACATACTCAATCCATACACAATACATATACAATGCCCAATACTTTGTTAGCTTCATTTGTCCACTCGGGTTAATCGGGTGGAGATTACTCTTTTACTCGTTACACAATACTTACGCATACATACTCATACTTTACTTACTTACTTACTCAAGTCAAGTCGTCGGGACCTCCGGCCCGGGGACTACTCTGTCCCACCACCGGGATTTACTTGGTTCACCAATCCAGGATGCTACCCATTTAAGAGGTTTGGGCCGTGGACCAGTTTAAGAACCATGAATCGGATCCAACCTCTTGTGTCTCCTCATCCTCACGCGTGGCCGAAACTATATCGGACTTCTACTTATTCCAATTTATTCAATACTTACGTTAGGAGTTAGGTGGTTAGAAATTAGTAGAAGTCAATCACATTCAAGCCACATACACAAATGCATTACTCAAATACACATCCATACAAAATATAATACAATATACAAGTACACTACGAGATACAAATACACTTCATCATCATTCATATATTTCATGAATTATACAAACTATAGTAAGTGCAATATAGTCTGATTCATGCATTTATCTTATTAGGTGATCAAAGAAGCACACAAATCGGGGTAACCAGATTAGGATACAGGGCATGAAGAAATCATACCTTTCACCATTGATTTCGGACTCACCGACTCCTCTTCGGTGTTCGACTAATCGAATCCTATCACATACATACAGTTGGGTGGTTAATCATCCATAATTAACCTTACTCATTACTTTACTAGAATTTCCTAGTTTATACTTACTAATTCTTCATTGTTCAAATACCTTTACTTATGTTACTTAAAATTATTCTCTAAGCTCGTTTATAGCCCTAATGACCTTTAAACATCATTAATTATGTCTTAAGTATCTTATAATATCATTACCCATCCTTACCCATCCTTAATTAGGCTTTAAACACATTCTGTATACTTTTTGGGTTGGTTAGGGTTACCGTCCGGACTTACATACCCGGACCAACTCACTGGGACAGTCCTCGGGTAACTTAATCGCATGGTCCGGGTTTACACCCTAGTATACAGACCCGGACCATATGGTTATAGAACTCTCGGGTAAGTTTTTCGTGTGGTCCGGGTTTGTGTACTCCTTTGCAAACCCGGACCACATGTTTTGGTAAGTTACGGGTATGTTTTTGGGGTGGTCCGGGTTAGTGTCCTGGTTTGTAAACCCGGACCACTCCTTTGTAAAACTTTCTGTCATGTTATTATGGTGGTCCGGGTTTTGTACCGGTTTATAGACCCGGACCAGTTGCAGTTTTGCAAATTATGTAAGTTTTTCAACTTGTTTAAATTCCAAATTTCTACCAATCTCTTCCCCATTATTCTTACATATAATCTAGCATATTTTAGCATTGATTAAGCACTTTAAACTAGCCTAATCCACCTCTATCAAAATCTGTTACAAATACACTCCACTGTCAGTTTTTCTCCACTGTTACAGTTCTTCTTTCTTCAACAATTGCTACAGATTTTTCCTTTCCTCTTTACCATTCAATACTCCCTCTACTAATGCTACTCCTAACATCCTCAATGCATTATCTCAATCCTAGTTCCATCCTATTACTTAAATTCTCTTCCAAATCTGTCCCAAAGTACTAAACTACTCACTTAAGCTCTCCAAATACACCTAGTTTTACCTAGGTAGTTTTCTTCTCTTACACAACTATGTCCTCCAATTTCCATACAAATTTGGGCAGAGGTTCCCCTATATTTTTAACATTGCCCACATACATTCTCAGCTCACACATTCATTCCAAACTTCCATATCAATTCAACACTATACAACACAATAAATTTCCTGCACATACCCATTTACTTCCCAATGTTTTACCAAGCTTCTAAACATCTTTTAAAACCTTCAAAACTGTTACATTACTTTTCCTCCTTATACTACAACATACATATTACTCATTCCCATATACACTACTCATTTCCAATACTCAAAAACTGTTACACTTCACCATTCAAATTTAGCTCAAGGTAAGGCATTTACCTTGTGATTCTAGTTCCTCTTCCTTTCTTCCCTTCTCTTCCTTTCTTCTTTCTTTTTCCTTCCTTTCCTTCTTGTTCTCGGTTTCCAAATGGAGTCCACACTCCAATGCTACAGCCCATACCAACACACAATTCTAACTTATCATTCATTTATAACTAACCCTAGAATTAGTTATTTTTAGGGTTTAGAAAGAACATTACCTTCCAACCATTGAGTGAGGTCCTTGGTTAGCAAGAGAGTGAGATTTCTAGCCCATGGGAGAAGCCAAAGTCGGCTGGAATACAAGGAACAAGGCAAGGGTTCAACATAAATTTTGTTTTGCCAACAAGGGCTAGGAAACGATGAGTTTTCAAGATTATTTTTACCTTAAAACGTCAAGAAGAAGGAGGAGCTTCCAATGGTGGTCTCAAACCTTCAAATGGAGAATACCCATGTAAATGAAAATGGGTGTTTTCGATTTTTGAAAGGAGGAAGATGATCTCCTTTGCAAGGGGAATCTAATGGTGTAATTTTTGTTGCATTTGGAGAAGGATTGAGTAGTTAACAAGGGGAGAGAAGAGAGGGCTGTGTGAGGGTTTGGCAAATCGCCATGGCTGTCGCAAGAAGGAAGAAGAGAAATCGGAGAGGGAGGAGGGAGTGCAGTACGTGAGGGTGTGAGGGAGTAGAGGTGAGAGAATATCCCCCTTCCCTTTTCTACTTTATTTTTGCTTTTTGCTTTTTGCTTTATTTATTAGTTAGTTGTGTGAGTGTGTGAGATAGTGGTTAATTACCTCATTAAAACTGGCCCCACACATTACTACTAGTTGGGGCGTTTTCGTCTTTTACAAAAAATGCCCGTTATTTTACCCGGTTTAGGTATTGTTCGCTAACCGGGCCCGTTTCCGGAATTTTCTCATTTCTTTATTTTTATTGGTTATTAAGCTTCCATTAATGCTTAATTTTTGTTATTTAATGGTTTATAATTTTTACGGGTTCGTTTGACCACTTAGAATCACGTTTTCGGGTTTCCTCGAAAAACGTGCGCTAAAGCTCTACTAGCGTTTTAATATATTATTTGGATCCGTTTTCTTCGGGAGCTGTTCCCATATATTATTTAGGTCCTATTAAGGCTTTAGAAGCCATATAATATGCTAACCGAGGTCTCATACCTCCTATGGTTATTTAATGCTTATTTAGCGTCTTTCACTTTTTAGGCGTTTCTCCATTTCTTTTGGGTTTATTTTTCCTTACCAATATTACTTAGGCGTCATTAGGCCCTTAAATACGTATTAGATTAATTTTAATCCCTATATTTAAGTTCGGGGTATTTCAATTGTTGATGATGTTCTTCACGTTTTGGAGGTGGTTTGGTTGATGTTTGATGATTGTTGATGTGTTGGGAGTTGAAAAATGTGTTTAGATGGTGATTTCGGGGGATTTTTGATGTGATTTTGGGGCTTGGATGTGTAAAAATGTGAAGAGAATGAGACAGCTGCCTACTTTAAGAGTCTAGGGTTCTTGAGGTTCTAATTTGATCATGGGATAAGGTTCCTTTCATAGGCCTTCTTAAAGATAGAAAAATCCGGTAAAAATCGAGATTTACCGACTCTTTAGCTCAACGGCTTCAAAAAGGAATTTTATTATGAAATTTTACACATGGGTAAAGGATGATATTTCTGATTTTTCTAAAGTGGAATCGAATTTTTTGGATATTGGAATATTTTTAAATTCAATTTCTCGTCAGATTCAATCAGAAATTGCTAGAAAATTATTGGAAATTTGAAAAATCAAAATTCCAACGCCATTACGCTTCTAATGTCATCCTCTATCATGGGTTAAAATTTCAAAGCATTTTGAACTGATTTGACCCTTATTTGGAGGAGAGAGAAAGCCTATAGGGGGCTTAGGAGCCTTGAAAAATTACGAAAATGCCCCTGGCGATGACTAAGCTGTCCCTAGTACTCTGAAATGAAATACCCCTAAGTAATTAAATGTTGATTAAGCATATAATCAATTAAATTAACGCCAAACATGCTTTACAAATAAGTCGAACGCAACAAAGTTTTCAGGAAGCCAAATGTATGTGCATTGCTTTGTGAATAATAACCAATAGTGCAAAAAATATATGATAACATTAGCCACTTAATCAAACCTATGGTCAATATATTTCCTTGACCTGGCTAATATGTATTCCGCCAGTTTAAGACTGGAAACCGGGCACGTTAACGTTCTCGATTATAATTATGTGTGACTCACTATGCTTAACTTATTGAAGTAAGTTCATAACACCTTAATACATTAAGGTATAAACAATCAAGTAAGTAATAACCGGCGAACAGGTTATTATTACCGTACTTATGTGCATACGGAAATATATGTGAACGTATATAACGCTACAAGAGTATAACGTTGTACATATAACCAAACACGACAAATAAAAATAGTCGTATATGTTTATGTATACATACAACTAATAACGCTACATATTAATAGCAGTCACTTATATACATTAAATTGGCTTGATAGGCTGAAACAAAAAAAAATAAAAGAGCAACATGCTCTAGCCGGGATTTGAACCCGAGACTTTTCATACCTAACCCGAGACCTTAACCGTTTGAGCTGCTGTTGAATTCAGTATATATCACACACGAATTAAGATTAGTTTCAAATTCATGAAGATAACAGAAATGAAATAAGGAACCAAACACAGTGTCGGCTATCCTTATTCTTTCTCTAATCAGTGAGATCGAACAAAAAAATATATGCAGAATCAAAGACAGAGACCCACTCACCCGCATTCCAAACTTCAACGACAAGACTATATTCTTCCTTACCACCCACGACCTCCTGGTAACTCGCGCATGCTCTCGAACTCCCTTGAAAAACTTCAACAACACTTGTTTATTCCCTTGAGCCATATCCTCCTGTCCCTGCCTGTTAGTTAAGACCCCATCTCAAACATACTCTTCCTCGCTTGCATGTCCACGCCAACAGCAAGCCAAGAATACCTACTGCTACACTTAGGTGAAGGTAAGTTAGGTCTCTCGACTATCCTTCCACTCCTTGATCCCTCCTTCCTAGATTTCCAAAACATGACTCATACAATATAGTCAGCCTCTCTGCAGATTGTTGCGTCCCTATTCAAACAAAGAAAACCGATCAAGAACCAGTGCTCTGATTCGAACATCGATATCAGTTACGCCACAACAACCCGTGCAGCTTCCTAAGCCTTAGCAGTATATACTAGAGTATAGCTACTTAACACATCGCATGAAGAAATAACCAGAAGGTAAAACATGTGAACAATTTCAGTTCTGTATCGACCCTCCTGTCTATGCTGTTTTCTGTTGTACCCAAGAGAAAAGAATAAAAACATCTGAGGAACCATTACAGGGAAGTCGTGAGTTCAAGAGTCTGAGAGTTGTACCGTGCAAGGATCACCAGGAGGAACCCCATCTCAGTAAGACAGAAAGAAATCAAAGGTACCGAATCATCTAGCATTCTGTACAGATTCTAAAACCCAGAGCCTTTCTGTATAATGACTTTCTGAGGCTGAGTTCTTGATGTTCTGAGTAGTCTTGGGTTGCTAATGCGTTTATAATCTGATAATGCACCTAACTCAGTCTATATATGTGGGGATGTTGAAGGAAAAAAAATGGAAACAGATCCTAACTAAAGAAAAGAAAACAAAACAAAACAGAAAAACAGATGTAACATGTAGCCTCGGTATACTTTGTACTCTTGAGCTGTTAACACATCTATTATCATGAATATACTTGACCAAGTCTATAAACTTGAGTGTATTGGAGAAACAATGAAAAACAGATCCCAACAAAAAGAAAAAAAAAAAAACCGAAGAGACAAAGAACTGATGCAACAGTCTAAGCTTCTGTTTCTGATAAAACTTACAACTGCGGGAGGTTTGAGTGTGTGTATACTTACACTGCTGAAGAAGTGTGAGAATAATGAGGGCTAGACTAGGAACTTAAAACCCAGCAACACACACACTACCTGGGTTAGTATTGAAGAGGAACTGAAGAGAAAACCAGGATGGAGAATTCTCAGAAAACAGAAGAATTATCAGTTTTGATGTTTCGGTGAGTTTTGAGTTTTGGTTTTTCTGTATAGCCGACTTATATCCTGTGGTAATCGGCCTAAACAGTTCTAGCACACCCAAGAACAACAAGAGCACCTTAGAGAAACATAAACCCAAACTGTTGCATAACCATGAAACAGGAAGAGGAAATAATGGGTATTAGTGTCTGTTTCTGTAAGCTCTTAATTCCAGTAGCATATTTCTGTAACACTATAAGCTGCCTTGGAAGGTCTATAAACTTAAAGACCCAATCGAATGTGTAAGCAAGAGAGGGATCCAGTCAGTAGGTCGGGACTGAGGGTGTAAAACAGAAAAGAAATAAGCAAAGAACTAACCTGTTAAGGATTCAAAAATTCTGAATTCTAGCCTTCCTGTATAACAACCTCCTTGGGAGTTTTAACGAGATGATGGGGAACCTGTTTTGAGAAGAGTAAACCATATTTGGGTATTTAATTGGATAGCCAACCAACTAAGGAACTAGGAATCTGATGAAACGTAACAGAAAAGAAAACAGATGACAGTTCCTGTTTGTCTGTTGTATATCAGTTTCAGGATTTTTATTATGTAAGCGGTCTTAGTAAACCTAACTGGGTGTCTCGGGTTGTTTAGGATTAGAACTATGCTAGGACTCCCAACTAAAGGCATAACGGACTAGAGAATAGGAACTAAGATAAGACTCTAAAAAAAAAATAGAACCGAACTGGAGCATAGCTCAGTTCATAGATGTGGGAATTTGTTTCAGGATCAAGGTCTGCTAATTCTATGTCTATAACAAGTTGTGTGAGTTTTTGTAGAGTTTGAAAACTGTTTAGTCATGTAATCAGATAACTAGATAATGAGAGAAAACTGGTAACCAAACCAGTTATCGAAGGAAAACAGAAAGACAGCAGAAAACGTGGCCACCTGTTATTGCAGGTTAATAGTTCAGCTTTTTCTGTTCTTATCAGGATTGGAACATTCAGAGGCTTCAACCAGTTACCTTGGGTTAAAGTAGAGCTAGAACACTTAAGTAGGAGAGTACCTTGAGGGTGAATTGAAAACAGATTACTAACAAACATAAGAGAGATTAAAAGAACAGAAGAAAGCAATAGCAAAAAAAATAGGAACTTCACATCGGTTCTGATGCAGTTTCATTTCCTTCTGTTCAGTACCTAGAACGCACCAGTGGAGTTAACCGAACTGGTTAGCTTGGCTTTTGAGTTAAAAAGAAATAGATACTACACTTAGCTAAGAGGGTAAGCGCTTAGGGATAAATGAAGAGACAGATATACTAATAACAGGAAAGAATGAGAATAAGGATATCAGGATGCGATGTCTCAGGCTTATAGTCTTACTGAAGAACTGGGTTTTTGTGTAACCTTTTTCGGGAATGCTTCGGGTCTGTTTTGGAAGTTAGAAGCTGTACTGAGGTTCTAACGGAATAGCTAAACCAGTTGTGGAGTCATTTGACATATTGAAACAGTAGGAAAACGTATAGATGTATATCAGCTTCATGGGTTGAAGTTCACAGTTTCAGTTTTCTTCCCTTCTAAGTGTTCATTAGTAGCTGTCTGTGTGTAACTGGTACAGAGACTATATGAGTGTCGCAGTGGGTTGAAGAAGAGCTAGAAATCTGGTTGACTCATGTAAATAAGGCGAGGGAAAGATAAGGACCAGATTGATAAACAGAAAAGAAACCGGATACAAGAATGATGCAGTTGTATGGTTTCAGTTTTTCCAGATTGACATTTCTGTAGAATGAACTTCAGAGCAGTAATGGAGGCGTACTGAGTTACCTATGAACCTAGAGTATATCTAATACATTTAAGTAACTTAGAGACACTGTGGGAAAGATGGAAATCAAAGTAATCAGAAGGGAAGAAAAGGAAAAAAAAATTAATACATCAGTTTTTGGATTCTGTTTCAGTTTTACTTAGTGTGGGGATGATTACAGTAGTTTTAATGAGGCTGTGTTGATGTGTCTCACTAGAGATAACAGTATGCTGTCGGGGTTATTTAAAACAGAAAACAAATTTATTGAACCATGTAGCTAAGACATAAACTCACTGGAGAAAAGTTAAACAATGTCACAAACTGAACTAAGCAACAGAAGGAAGTAATGTCGAATTCTGTTCAGCTGGATCCTTTTTCCTTTCTGTTCAATTGAGTTACAGGGAGAGGCTAAGTGGTGATGCATTCCTAAGGCTATTAAATCTGTAGCAGAAATGGTGAGATGGTGAGTTAGAGATGTGAAAGGGAATTAGATGAACATACATATATGCAACCGATAATTAAACGAGTGTGAAGAGACTTTGGGTTATATCTTACCACAAGGTTTTGGTGTTATAAAAATTAAATACCTACAATATGTTATAAGTTATGTGGTAGTTTTGTGAGTAACGAAAATATATAATAAAGGAGCTCAAATATGGCACATGTGTATCTTATTTTCGACACATTCATAAGTGGCCAAAACCGAGTGTCATAAATCTAGTGACACATAAAATATCGTACCACATAACACTTTGTAACAAACATAACACAAACAATATTATGTGGCTAAAGATATAGCTATTCAAACTGTTATGCTAAATGCATACATACATAGATAAACACGTACCAAGAAGTAAAGTTATACACTATAGTTATAACGACATAAAATACTAGTTAGTATAAGATTGGTCGATAAATGAACCCTAGCGAGGTATCATAAGTGTATAACGTAAGGTTTCATGCTCTAATGTAAACCGAAAATTAACTCACACGACGAGTGAGGGGTTATAAAATTAATACGAGACTTTAACTGGTAACAAATGTTAAGTCTGGGGACATAGTACAAGGATTTCAAACGTTATTCGGGAATACCGAATTGTGCTGTCATGTGGATTGACGCTTAGTGTTCCTTGTATTACTAGATCGTATTCCCGACGTACGCGCTCGAAAGCTCTAGTGGTCTGCACTGCACGAATCTAGTCATCGGTGTACGGTATGTAAAGGGATTTGATCCGAGTTGTCCTGAGGAATTCCTCGGGCTCGGATTTGTTTGATAAATAACTTGTGTGAATGTATGTATGTGATGTATGTATGTGATGTATGTGTATGATGTGTAGTTATGTTCATTGCATTATTTATTTATGCACGAACGTCCTACGGGACTAATATTACGTCGACTATAGATCGACTTATATAAAACTACATATGCGAAATGTGTGTTGTGACCACTGTTGTCTGACCTAATGCGCTAAGTATTACAAGTATGTATTTATAACCTAAGTAAAATACGTAGGAACGGGACACGACATTGTCGGTCTCTAGAGCTTTGACTCAAACGTGAATGTTACCTAGAATAACTCTAGGCATGCATAAGACCCATAGGGCAGCCAACAAATTAAGTGATGTACTCTATAACAAAAACTGTAACTGACTATCTAACTAACAAAGCTAACAGTGGAGTGTGAAAGAATGTGATGTTGTACCTTAATCCAGACAGTCACTGGCTGCTGGTCGCGCGTAGAGATCTCTTGGGTTATCCCGTTTCGGGTTTTCCCTAGTTAAATCCTGTTCGAGCCTAGATAGATCGTCAGGCGGAGTGTGCTACCGTTGGCACCAGGCCCTTGGCCACCTAAATGGACGCCTCTACAAAGGCAAAGTGAAGAGCCCAGAGTCTTCGGATGATCAGGGCAGTGAGCACCTTGTGTGTACGTGGGACTACAGTCCAAGTGAATATAAATCGGGTTGTCCTAACTGACTCCCAACAGTGCTAACCAAAAACTAATAATATGTGAGGGCCCGGGGGGCCGAATGTTGTACTGTGCTAACTAAAATTAATGATATGCGAAGGCCCGGAGGGCCGAGTGATGTACTATGTGATGTTAACATACGATGAATGAGTTCTCAACACCATTGTATTGTATGATGTATGACAGTAATGTGAATATCCATGTATGACTGTTTGGATTGGATGAATGATATATACTCATGCATGTTGTTACAGTATTTATCATATCTGTAAAATGACAAAGCATGAAATCAATCTAATATCAAGACGGCTAAAAATGACAAGTGACCAATAGGGTCCAGATCCGGCATACTCAGCGTCTATCGCTGATACTACACTTATTGTGCAGGTTGCTGAACACGTTGAAGCCGAAGTGCGGGACTGGGTAGTTAGGACATTGTAGAATTTGAATTATGTTTAGATGCTCACAGTAGTTGTGCTTTTGATACTTAGATAGATATGTAGGTGGTATCTCGTTGTCACTGCGGATTGTATTTTTATGTTTAATTTTGTTAAGATGTTGTAATGCTACACCACTATGGGCGAGTGGTGGCAAGTAACACCCATGTGAGTTATATTACTGTAATTCCTTCCGCTGTGAGACGCCTTTAATTCCTGTTCACGTGAGTGATTATTACGTATTTGTCATGAGGGGTGTTACAAAAGTGGTATCAGAGCGGAGTACCGCTCTGATGACGAGATACTAGGTTAAGACAGTGAGCTTAGGATTTGGGAATTTGGGAAACGTTTGTGAGGTACGAAACGTCTGTGTCTTAATGAAATTATGTGTTGGCAGAGCCTTTGGCCTGCAAGTGTAGCCCTTGGGGCACACAAATAAGTTGATTGTATTATGGTGCGTTGTTAAGAAGACGAACGGTATTACCGACACCTAGTGTGATGTGAGCCAGGAAGCGGGCCAAGGGCATAAAGGCCCGGGAATACTACCCCTGTTAAGGTCCAGCTGAGAGCTCAGCCAGGAGGAGTCACAAACGTCATGAGTACATTGGCGAAAATCCACTTTCATGTGGAGGTTCAGTACGAACTACCACCGACAGTACCCCTCCCGCCACAACCCAACGAGTATAATACAACTAAGAAATATAATCCCCGAGTATAGGAAAAGGGCTACCAAACCCAACAGACTGTCTAAACACTCTCGCAGCGAATGAATAATTCCTGCTCCTGTAACATTATACAACCTCAATGAGACCTCTAACCACCAAACTGTAAAAAGAAACTATCTTAAAAACGTGGAAAAATTCTATGAGTATACCGCCCTGTTGTGTTCAACTTCAATCCTAAACTCGTGTACACATAATACGGTGACACTAGGACCCTGTCGTGGCGGTACCTGTAGGGAGACAAAGTCCAAACGTTTACACTATTATAAATATAACGTGAGGGAGGACTTGATTATTCGAATGACTATGTGGTCAGGAAAATTTCCCAAATCCAAATACCGTCTTATTCATGAAAAATCCTTCTAACAATACTTAAACAACCAATGCAGCAGTGAGACAAACAAGTCGGGAACCGACAACTCTACCTGCATGGTGCACTTGCCACTGCAAGCGCTGATTTAAACAATGTACCAGTAATTGCGTCTACCCCGCGCACTTGCCACTGCAAGTGCTGCAAACAATTACTACTGCAAACAATTACTACTACAAACAATTACCACTGCTATTATCGTTACAAACGAATACGGTAAACTACGTAGACCTATGGTACGACACCATGGCTACCAATAATCACCAAACAATTGTACACCTCTAATATAAACTAACAATTACCAATTGTTGCAATCAACCCACCAAGATACGAGGCCTACAACCTATAAAGGGACCGACGAGGTCGATTAACGCACTAAAAGGGGCACACCAGCCCATAACAAATTATAACTACTAAACGAGAACGGAATGCAATGACACAGCTTAGAAGCCAAGATAACATAATCTATTTATCAAACCATTAAATGGCTGGATTGGAAGTGGACGGTGAAACCTGATTCCCGGGGATCAAGGGAAAACCCACCACAAATTGGGTGAAAGGCTAGTGCAACACTGGTGCTGATCACACCAGAGTCGTATGACTCCTGGAACTCTTCACAAGTTGCCAAAATTAATTATAGTAAGGATAAACAAAAATTGCAGTATCCTAGTTACAAACAACTAGCAACAATTTAACAATAAGATATTAAATAAGGAGTTGCGATTAACAATTACGTTGTGTATGTATAAATCATACAAATAAAACTATGAAGGGAATACGATCGTATAACGATCACTGCCATACAGCTTCCCACTATACCGTATGCGCAGTAATTATATTTATCCACTTACATTTATACTCATGATTTATTTCTCTCATATCTTATGTCTCACTTTCATCATCATCTTAATATAAGATGATCATTCGATTTGATGCATTATATTATGCAACTCATATTAAGAACCTTATCTTAATATCTTGTCACATTTCAGGACATATATTTATAATTCCTAAGATCTATTTTATATTAACCTTAGTTTATAAACTCCATTCTCTCATTGAATAATATAACCCATACCTTTAATAAAAACTACTTTATTGCCGAGAGGCATATACATCAAAAATTCCTATTTCCATCAACTCCTAATACTTTCCATTATTACAGTATTGCCCCATATTAAATAAAATGCTATACATATCATGTGTTATAACATTGTAACATTGTAATTAATGTAACTTATAGTTCACTAACTATATGTGCGTATACGCCAACCTGTGATGAACACAAGAGTGTTGGTAAAACGTATCAGTCCACAGATGGACCAAAAGTGAAAAGAACAATTCTACCGTAATACGGACATGAGCCACATCTTCGCAACAATGAACGCGAATCAACACTGAACACATGAATAATTACTACCTCTGAGCACTTCCTTTACCAAGGAGTGCCACGTATGGTCATGTACAAGTAAAAGTGATCAACATCAAGATTAAATTTTATATATTATCAATATCATACTGATTATCAGACAAGTTCTAAGTAGCAGAAAGGCTACCGCCATGAGCGTCCCGCCATGTAAAAAATGATAAGTATCAATATATGTTAAAGACATGTCGTATACTACTGTGACGACTGTCAGTGATGAATGAATGTGTAAATTGAATCAATGACAACCACCTAAAACAATATTACAGAAAACACAGAACCAAACGCTAAATAGCGTAAATAAGCAAGTACCTAATGTACAAATAAGGGGCATAAGCTCAGGAGACCGGGAACACCGACTCCAATTACCTTTCCAGGCATATTACTAACGTAACAATGTCTGAGTTAATATAATGAAGCAATGGAGCTACGGTACATACCGTAACCAATGTGAATAACAATGATAGATTACCAACAGGCGCCAAACCGCGCACGTGAAAAATAAATAACTGCAGTTACAAGTAACTAGCACTAAACAATAAGTAACAACTAAGGCATTACTCACTAGCTGAATACCAGCATGTAATGTTAATCACTAATAGTGATAAATGTTTAGTCCTAATGGACA
The DNA here is from genome assembly GCA_023374045.1 of Limonium bicolor. Lineage (NCBI taxonomy): Eukaryota > Viridiplantae > Streptophyta > Magnoliopsida > Caryophyllales > Plumbaginaceae > Limonium > Limonium bicolor. Next base: position 334,342,775 of record CM041778.1, read on the forward strand.
AACCTAATCTTATGAGGAATAGCATACCCCTTTGAGGATGCAGTACCATCAATGAGAATAGTTGGAAAGATGAAGAGCCAAGTTGCCCAAGCAATCATGCAATCTACAATACACCCAATTAAACGGGAGAGGGAACGCATATAAATACCAAAGCATGAAAACTCACCCTACGCCGTATCGGGGAGCATAGGTAAGAAATGATAATGATTAAACCTGGAGGAAATAATTATGTAGGTACTCATGGAGATCGAGATGGGAGAACTGACATCGCTACTCAGCACCAATATTACGTAAACCGATTACAACCATATAGACGACTCGACGTTAACGTTTAACTGGTTAGCAACCAAGTGCTACCACTAATATGTTACTAAGGACATGAGTCCAGGGAAAAAATGTTCCAACCACCTTACCACCATACTGCTAGAACATTAGAATCTACGACAAGATAACCAACATTGCGGACCAATCAATCAAACTACAACAAGGACATCCATCAAAAGGGAGATTGACAATAGAATACTTCACCATAGTCGTGGGACGGACGCTACCAGTTTACTAACGAGACATGGGACGACCGCACTCCGATAGGAGCATGTGGGCCTGACAGACTTATTTATAGGTTAGTCAGGTAAGTAGTAATGTATCAGTACGGTACCCCATGCATGTAGACAAGTAGTGTTAGGAACACGAGAAGTAGTCAACTCCGTACTACGGACAGTGATGCAGATTACCTCGAAGATGGACGAAAAAAAAGCCGCAGTTAACCAACGGGCTAGAGAAACCAAGAACCTACAACACAGAGTAGCAGACGATACACAGTGGAGACAAGGAGACCCTTCAAAGATGACGAAGCAGACGACAGACACAAGAAACCACTATATGGACGAATAATACGTAGAACCCTCATAAGGATCATGCAAGTTCTTGCAACCCAGAGGATCTACCAAATGATGTGAATATAAACGCGTGACAACGCAATGATAAGAGACAAGCTAAATGCTAGCAGATACCTTAAGAAGGAATAATGGACTTGGAATGTACCACTCACATGATGATTCGCTCATCTTATCTGTTTAGCTCGTTAGATATTAACTGCTGAGAGTTTACGCCTCTGCACTCTGTATGACTGAGTGTTTTGGTATTGCACTTGTGCAGTTATTAATCTAGTGGAAATACAGATAGATGCAATGAATATCAACAAGAGTGTGTATCAAAGAACTACAACAGTGTATCACTCGGGAATAAAACCACCAGGAGACATGGATGACAATAATAATCTACGTGGACACGAAGGCTGGTACGTCTTGGTATTACCAAGACAAGTGCAAATAGCACCAAGTACTAACAAGAGCCAATGTCATATTATACCTCAAATTGAATATCAGTGGGAGAAGACAAACGAATGTACTAATCCAAGAGGATACACAGTAATGAAAAGAGGAAATTGAGCCTATGTTCATGGGTCTGCACCTCATACAGAGCGAGTGGGCCCATTAGAACGAACTTGGAAGAGAGCACAAATACGTGCCTCACCCCTTATATATATTTAAGAGCCCGAATGAGAATAATCTACTCCAAAGGTGAAAACACCACATAGAGTTAGAGAACTCTATGAGAGCCAAGTATCCAGCGCTCCTTGTGGAGCGGCTGTAGAATACTTGTGGGGTACGGGGGCGTAACCCTTTTTAAGGGGGGTAGAGCCTCTTGGCTGTGCACATGTTTGCACTAAATTCTGTTATTTCGTATGCGGGTCATACAATAGTTTGTGGGTATGCGGGGCATACGATGTTGATTGTTGGTATGTTTGTGGGCGTGCGAGGCATACGATGTTGATTGTTGAACGTTGTTTGTGATGTGTTTGTTCATTTTGTTGGTGTTGTTTAGTACGCGGGGCGTACGTGGTTGATTTGTTGTGTGAAATGTGCGCTTGTTGTATGTATCTTATGAAATGCTTCTTGAAATGATGTATCTACATCCATGAATGTAGTAGTACTGTTCTTTATGATATGCGGGATACACATGGTATAGTCTGGATACAAAATAAATCCTTAGATATGGAATGTGGAATGACAATATGGTATGACACCTCGGGGAGGTTGTTAGGATTGGTAGTAGAACTGATAGGAAATGATGGTGCTGATGGATCACCTATATCCATATATGTTTGAATTAACGCCACAATTGAGGGTATGTGCGGTATTAGCACAATACGATGTGTGAATGATATATCACATAGATATACATTATGGGATTATATGGGTAGTCATTAATACACCTATGTAAGTAAAGCGACTTCGGGACGAAGTCTTTTTTAGGGGGGTAGATTGAAATACCCCTAAGTAATTAAATGTTGATTAAGCATATAATCAATTAAATTAACGCCAAACATGCTTTAAAAATAAGTCGAACGCAACAAAGTTTTCAGGAAGCCAAATGTATGTGCATTGCTTTGTGAATAATAACCAATAGTGCAAAAAATATATGATAACATTAGCCACTTAATCAAACCTATGGTCAATATATTTCCTTGACCTGGCTAATATGTATTCCGCCAGTTTAAGACTGGAAACCGGGCACGTTAACGTTCTCGATTATAATTATGTGTGACTCACTATGCTTAACTTATTGAAGTAAGTTCATAACACCTTAATACATTAAGGTATAAACAATCAAGTAAGTAATAACCGGCGAACAGGTTATTATTACCGTACTTATGTGCATACGGAAATATATGTGAACGTATATAACGCTACAAGAGTATAACGTTGTACATATAACCAAAACACGACAAATAAAAATAGTCGTATATGTTTATGTATACATACAACTAATAACGCTACATATTAATAGCAGTCACTTATATACATTAAATTGGCTTGATAGGCTGAAACAAAAAAAAATAAAAGAGCAACATGCTCTAGCCGGGATTTGAACCCGAGACTTTTCATACCTAACCCGAGACCTTAACCGTTTGAGCTGCTGTTGAATTCAGTATATATCACACACGAATTAAGATTAGTTTCAAATTCATGAAGATAACAGAAATGAAATAAGGAACCAAACACAGTGTCGGCTATCCTTATTCTTTCTCTAATCAGTGAGATCGAACAAAAAAAATATATGCAGAATCAAAGACAGAGACCCACTCACCCGCATTCCAAACTTCAACGACAAGACTATATTCTTCCTTACCACCCACGACCTCCTGGTAACTCGCGCATGCTCTCGAACTCCCTTGAAAAACTTCAACAACACTTGTTTATTCCCTTGAGCCATATCCTCCTGTCCCTGCCTGTTAGTTAAGACCCCATCTCAAACATACTCTTCCTCGCTTGCATGTCCACGCCAACAGCAAGCCAAGAATACCTACTGCTACACTTAGGTGAAGGTAAGTTAGGTCTCTCGACTATCCTTCCACTCCTTGATCCCTCCTTCCTAGATTTCCAAAACATGACTCATACAATATAGTCAGCCTCTCTGCAGATTGTTGCGTCCCTATTCAAACAAAGAAAAACCGATCAAGAACCAGTGCTCTGATTCGAACATCGATATCAGTTACGCCACAACAACCCGTGCAGCTTCCTAAGCCTTAGCAGGTATATACTAGAGTATAGCTACTTAACACATCGCATGAAGAAATAACCAGAAGGTAAAACATGTGAACAATTTCAGTTCTGTATCGACCCTCCTGTCTATGCTGTTTTCTGTTGTACCAAGAGAAAAGAATAAAAACATCTGAGGAACCATTACAGGGAAGTCGTGAGTTCAAGAGTCTGAGAGTTGTACCGTGCAAGGATCACCAGGAGGAACCCCATCTCAGTAAGACAGAAAGAAATCAAAGGTACCGAATCATCTAGCATTCTGTACAGATTCTAAAACCCAGAGCCTTTCTGTATAATGACTTTCTGAGGCTGAGTTCTTGATGTTCTGAGTAGTCTTGGGTTGCTAATGCGTTTATAATCTGATAATGCACCTAACTCAGTCTATATATGTGGGGATGTTGAAGGAAAAAAAAATGGAAACAGATCCTAACTAAAGAAAAGAAAACAAAACAAAACAGAAAAACAGAGTAACATGTAGCCTCGGTATACTTTGTACTCTTGAGCTGTTAACACATCTATTATCATGAATATACTTGACCAAGTCTATAAACTTGAGTGTATTGGAGAAACAATGAAAAACAGATCCCAACAAAAAGAAAAAAAAAAACCGAAGAGACAAAGAACTGATGCAACAGTCTAAGCTTCTGTTTCTGATAAAACTTACAACTGCGGGGGAGGTTTGAGTGTGTGTATACTTACACTGCTGAAGAAGTGTGAGAATAATGAGGGCTAGACTAGGAACTTAAAACCCAGCAACACACACAACTACCTGGGTTAGTATTGAAGAGGAACTGAAGAGAAAACCAGGATGGAGAATTCTCAGAAAACAGAAGAATTATCAGTTTTGATGTTTCGGTGAGTTTTGAGTTTTGGTTTTTCTGTATAGCCGACTTATATCCTGTGGTAATCGGCCTAAACAGTTCTAGCACACCCAAGAACAACAAGAGCACCTTAGAGAAACATAAAACCCAAACTGTGTTGCATAAATGAAACAGGAAGAGGAAATAATGGGTATTAGTGTCTGTTTCTGTAAGCTCTTAATTCCAGTAGCATATTTCTGTAACACTATAAGCTGCCTTGGAAGGTCTATAAACTTAAAGACCCAATCGAATGTGTAAGCAAGAGAGGGATCCAGTCAGTAGGTCGGGACTGAGGGTGTAAAACAGAAAAGAAATAAGCAAAGAACTAACCTGTTAAGGATTCAAAAATTCTGAATTCTAGCCTTCCTGTATAACAACCTCCTTGGGAGTTTTAACGAGATGATGGGGAACCTGTTTTGAGAAGAGTAAACCATATTGGGTATTTAATTGGATAGCCAACCAACTAAGGAACTAGGAATCTGATGAAACGTAACAGAAAAGAAAACAGATGACAGTTCCTGTTTGTCTGTTGTATATCAGTTTCAGGATTTTTATTATGTAAGCGGTCTTAGTAAACCTAACTGGGTGTCTCGGGTTGTTTAGGATTAGAACTATGCTAGGACTCCCAACTAAAGGCATAACGGACTAGAGAATAGGAACTAAGATAAGACTCTAAAAAAAAAATAGAACCGAACTGGAGCATAGCTCAGTTCATAGATGTGGGAATTTGTTTCAGGATCAAGGTCTGCTAATTCTATGTCTATAACAAGTTGTGTGAGTTTTTGTAGAGTTTGAAAACTGTTTAGTCATGTAATCAGATAACTAGATAATGAGAGAAAACTGGTAACCAAACCAGTTATCGAAGGAAAACAGAAAGACAGCAGAAAACGTGGCCACCTGTTATTGCAGGTTAATAGTTCAGCTTTTTCTGTTCTTATCAGGATTGGAACATTCAGAGGCTTCAACCAGTTACCTTGGGTTAAAGTAGAGCTAGAACACTTAATTAAGTAGGAGAGTACCTTGAGGGTGAATTGAAAAACAGATTACTAACAAACATAAGAGAGATTAAAAGAACAGAAGAAAGCAATAGCAAAAAAAATAGGAACTTCACATCGGTTCTGATGCAGTTTCATTTCCTTCTGTTCAGTACCTAGAACGCACCAGTGGAGTTAACCGAACTGGTTAGCTTGGCTTTTGAGTTAAAAAGAAATAGATACTACACTTAGCTAAGAGGGTAAGCGCTTAGGGATAAATGAAGAGACAGATATACTAATAACAGGAAAGAATGAGAATAAGGATATCAGGATGCGATGTCTCAGGCTTATAGTCTTACTGAAGAACTGGGTTTTTGTGTAACCTTTTCGGGAATGCTTCGGGTCTGTTTTGGAAGTTAGAAGCTGTACTGAGGTTCTAACGGAATAGCTAAACCAGTTGTGGAGTCATTTGACATATTGAAACAGTAGGAAAACGTATAGATGTATATCAGCTTCATGGGTTGAAGTTCACAGTTTCAGTTTTCTTCCCTTCTAAGTGTTCATTAGTAGCTGTCTGTGTGTAACTGGTACAGAGACTATATGAGTGTCGCAGTGGGTTGAAGAAGAGCTAGAAATCTGGTTGACTCATGTAAATAAGGTGAGGGAAAGATAAGGACCAGATTGATAAACAGAAAAGAAACCGGATACAAGAATGATGCAGTTGTATGGTTTCAGTTTTTCCAGATTGACATTTCTGTAGAATGAACTTCAGAGCAGTAATGGAGGCGTACTGAGTTACCTATGAACCTAGAGTATATCTAATACATTTAAGTAACTTAGAGACACTGTGGGAAAGATGGAAATCAAAGTAATCAGAAGGGAAGAAAAGGAAAAAAAAATTAATACATCAGTTTTTGGATTCTGTTTCAGTTTTACTTAGTGTGGGGATGATTACAGTAGTTTTAATGAGGCTGTGTTGATGTGTCTCACTAGAGATAACAGTATGCTGTCGGGGTTATTTAAAACAGAAAACAAATTTATTGAACCATGTAGCTAAGACATAAACTCACTGGAGAAAAGTTAAACAATGTCACAAACTGAACTAAGCAACAGAAGGAAGTAATGTCGAATTCTGTTCAGCTGGATCCTTTTTCCTTTCTGTTCAATTGAGTTACAGGGAGAGGCTAAGTGGTGATGCATTCCTAAGGCTATTAAATCTGTAGCAGAAATGGTGAGATGGTGAGTTAGAGATGTGAAAGGGAATTAGATGAACATACATATATGCAACCGATAATTAAACGAGTGTGAAGAGACTTTGGGTTATATCTTACCACAAGGTTTTGGTGTTATAAAAATTAAATACCTACAATATGTTATAAGTTATGTGGTAGTTTTGTGAGTAACGAAAATATATATAATAAAGGAGCTCAAATATGGCACATGTGTATCTTATTTTCGACACATTCATAAGTGGCCAAAACCGAGTGTCATAAATCTAGTGACACATAAAATATCGTACCACATAACACTTTGTAACAAACATAACACAAACAATATTATGTGGCTAAAGATATAGCTATTCAAACTGTTATGCTAAATGCATACATACATAGATAAACACGTACCAAGAAGTAAAGTTATACACTATAGTTATAACGACATAAAATACTGGGGTTAGTATAAGATTTTGGTCGATAAATGAACCCTAGCGAGGTATCATAAGTGTATAACGTAAGGTTTCATGCTCTAATGTAAACCGAAAATTAACTCACACGACGAGTGAGGGGTTAAAATAATAATAACGAGACTTTAACTGGTAACAAATGTTAAGTCTGGGGACATAGTACAAGGATTTCAAACGTTATTCGGGAATACCGAATTGTGCTGTCATGTGGATTGACGCTTAGTGTTCCTTGTATTACTAGATCGTATTCCCGACGTACGCGCTCGAAAGCTCTAGTGGTCTGCACTGCACGAATCTAGTCATCGGTGTACGGTATGTAAAGGGATTTGATCCGAGTTGTCCTGAGGAATTCCTCGGGCTCGGATTTGTTTGATAAATAACTTGTGTGAATGTATGTATGTGATGTATGTATGTGATGTATGTGTATGATGTGTAGTTATGTTCATTGCATTATTTATTTATGCACGAACGTCCTACGGGACTAATATTACGTCGACTATAGATCGACTTATATAAAACTACATATGCGAAATGTGTGTTGTGACCACTGTTGTCTGACCTAATGCGCTAAGTATTACAAGTATGTATTTATAACCTAAGTAAAATACGTAGGAACGGGACACGACATTGTCGGTCTCTAGAGCTTTGACTCAAACGTGAATGTTACCTAGAATAACTCTAGGCATGCATAAGACCCATAGGGCAGCCAACAAATTAAGTGATGTACTCTATAACAAAAACTGTAACTGACTATCTAACTAACAAAGCTAACAGTGGAGTGTGAAAGAATGTGATGTTGTACCTTAATCCAGACAGTCACTGGCTGCTGGTCGCGCGTAGAGATCTCTTGGGTTATCCCGTTTCGGGTTTTCCCTAGTTAAATCCTGTTCGAGCCTAGATAGATCGTCAGGCGGAGTGTGCTACCGTTGGCACCAGGCCCTTGGCCACCTAAATGGACGCCTCTACAAAGGCAAAGTGAAGAGCCCAGAGTCTTCGGATGATCAGGGCAGTG